>PVIR01014611.1:0-39884 GCA_004026965.1 Petromus typicus | reverse complement strand
ACACCGACGCAGAGGTCAGCGTACTCGGGCCCCTTTCCTTCTTAGGGCTGTTCAGAAACACAGCAGGTTTCCACAGGGCTGGCCAGTGGGTCTGATGCAAGCGCAGGTCAGGCTGCAGTCCCACAGCCGTAGCCACAAGGTGCCCTCAGACAGCTCCTGTGTGCGAGGTGAGCCCCTTCAAGCCAAGTAGCAAGACAGAGCTGTCAAGAGGTCACGCTCTGTGCAAAGGGTGATTGTCACCACCAGACCTAGAAGGAAACCGGGCAGCTGATTCAGAAAGGGACAAAAGTCTCATTCAGAGGAGATGGATCGTGGGACACTCTTGAGCCAGCATCGATCACACACTTGAGAGAGCTCAGAATCCTTCACACACAAAGAGCACGAGTGTGGCAGAAGGGGCACTTCCAAGCAGGAGGCTGTGTGGTCTGGCTGGGAGCCCCAGAACTGCAGGGTGAGGGATGTCGAGGGGCTCAACGCTGAGTGAGGGGCAGAGCTGGGATGGGGCCAATGGGAGCTTCACAAGGGAGCCTCCCTGGAGCGAGCCTTGGCATGGAGCTCCAGGCGAGATGGGATTGTAATAAAGAGTTCTGAGACCAGCAAAATCTCTAATTCCGCGTCACAAGCATGTAACGGGATCAGGGGATCGGAGAAGTGCCTGGGCCAGAAGCCCCAGCTCTGAGCGCTTCCCTGTGGTCCTATGTGCCTGGTTCCTAGGTGATAATGGCTGTGCTCCACTAGAGGCTCCCTGCTCACAGAACTGCAGTCAAAGGGAGCACCTATACTCTCTCATGGCAAAGAGGAGGCCCAGTGGTCACAGACCAAGGCTGCCTAAAGGGCAGTCCTTTTGCTTTGTTTGTGCTTTGTTTCTTTACCCGTCCATCTCTGACAATGAGATAGTTCGAGTCTTGGTTCCCAAAGAGGCTTAAGCCAGGATTCTCTGGGACCTGTGACTTCATTCCATCCAGCAGGGAGGAGGCATGTGCGGAGATCACTGAGTGCGCAACCCTTGAGCAAGTCTACATTACTCCACGACCCCCTGTAGCCGGAACTTTGAGATTACGTGGCTCTTCCTGGTGGGAGGCAGAAAAGGAGCAAAAGGAGAAGAAGCTGAGATGTGGCAATAAGAGAACTGGCTTGGAAGCAATGACCAGCCCTGGACTGGCAGCCTGCAAGGTGTCCAGGACCTTAGTCCTACAACCGCAAGACTCTGTGGTTGACAGCAGCCTGTGTGCACATGGAAGTGGGCCCCTTCCTAAGGTCTCCAGGAGGGAAGGTGGACTGCCTCAATCTGCCCTTCACCCACCATGCTGGAATCAAGGGCTCCGGAGCTGTATCTCACTTGGGCTCCTTCCTGCACAGCCAGGAGGCAGCATGCACAGGGGGTGAGCCTCAACTTTCTGGTGACTCTTCACAACGATAGGAAACTAAGACAGATGATGGTTTCTGCTGAATTCTACTTCTGAGGAGAATAAGAAGTCTGGAGATGCTGAGTAACAGAACTCGGCAGACACCAGGTGAGGAACCCCCAAGGCCCCGTGAAACATCTGGGCTGGTGTTAGCACGCTAACTATTAGGCAGTGAAGGGAAATCCACCATTCTGGATGGAAATGACTAGTAGACCTTGAAGAACTTACACTGAAGGATGGGACACAGAAGTTCAGTTTCATTTGGGATCAATAAAAAAATTTTAATCAAAGCACACTGAGAGAGAGAGGACCAGATGCCCTTCGATAATGGTGATAGTGGTGATGATGGTGATGTGCAGATGGGCAGTGTGGTGATGAGGACGTGGTGATGATGGTGATGATGGTGGTGATGAGGACGATGGTGATGACGATGATGGTGATGGTGATGGTGATGATGGTGATGATGGTGGTGATGATAGTGGTGATGATGGTCATGATGACAATGGTGATGGTGGTGATGCTCATGATGATAATGATCATGAAGGTGGTGGTGATGATGGTGATGGTGGTGCTGATAATGATGGTGGTAATAATGATAGTGATGATGGTGTAATGGTGGTGATGATGGTGATGATGATGATGGTGATGACGATGATGATGGTGGTGATGATGGTGGTGGTGATGATGGTGATGACGATGATGATGGTGGTGATGATGGTGGTGATGATGATGGTGATGATGATGATGGTGATGATGATGATGATGGTGGTGATGATGATGGTGGTGGTGATGATGGTGATGATGATGATGATGGTGGTGATGATGGTGATGGTGATGACGTAAAGCAGCGAGTGCAAGTACAACAACACAACAGTTCGTGAGATCCTTTCACTCCACTATTCCCTTCCATCTTCACAATTCTATAAAGCAAATACCACCATTTGTGTTTTGTAGAACATTAGATATTCATGAAGATCAATGACAGCAAGGGAAATCAGAGGCACTCCCCGAGTCACATGCACAGACCGAAATCACGAGGAGGGTGGGGCTGAGAGGGTCATGGGTGCTCACCCCAGGCGAGGGGCCTCAGGCTCCCTTTTCCCCCTTGCCTGAGCCCTTCGCCGTCCCTCTCTACTCACATCCCCAGACTTTCTCCAGCCATGGCAGGAACTCATGTTACTCCACACAAGTGCATGGCACTGCCACCCCTATGTCCCCCCCTTGGGGTCTGCTGTCTGCTTACCCTCTGCACTCTTCCCCCCTCACGTCATCTTCTTGTCTCTCGCCCCAGGTACACTCTTCTGCTGTGGTACCCACAGGCTCTGACACGTCCTCCTGGGCACTCACCATAGGCTGGACCTGAAAATGCCCTCCACCGTGGGCTGTTTTGCCATGCTGGTTGGTGGCAAATCTGCCCCTGGCTGGGTTTCAACAGATTTTGTGGGGAGCAGCCAAACAGTGTACCCTGATCACAGAGCAATGTAGGGCCACAGCACAGTGGACACACCACTGTCTGCTCCCTTGCTGAAGGAGAAGACAACACCCACCTTGTCTGTGTCTCTGAATTGAATCTGTAACAGGTGGACCTTCCTCTGCTGGCCCCATGGGTTTCGGGAAGGTTGTGAAGGGATATAAGCTTCAGAACTGAATTTCGTTCTTATACACTGGCTTTCTGACCACCGACTGGCTACCAGGTATCACGCTTTGGAGTTCAGATAACAAGGCGACAGGAATGTCAAAGGTTGAAAGTATCAGAGATACATACCAGTGATGCAGCAAACACTAAGGAATGTGAGTGAATCTAACTGGGGCTAAAGGGCAACTCAGTGGCCTCAGAAGGAGCAGGTGGAAGGCAACAGGACAGGCCTCTTCTCAAAATGCTCCCAAACCTAACCTTCAGTGCCCCTGGCAAGACTGCGAAACTTCCCTGTGGGCGAGGGGAGGCTGGTCCTGGTTAGGAGCTGAGAACAGGCTGCAGGCTCCTCCGGAGGAGGTGTTAATAAGTAGGCAACATCTTCAGAGGCTCTTCTTGCCCTGTACTCAGCAACTAGAGATATTCAGGCTTGTAGTTTCCTGAGGATCAGACTCTTGAAGGATCATGAGGCGCCCTGCTCAGCAGCAGACCCTGGTGCACACTCAGGGTGATGAAGAATTAAACCATGGTGCTAGATGAATGACATTTTAGGATTTTTGTTACGACAGAATAATTTATCACTCATGACACCAGAACCAGCACCAGGGTACACCCCTGTCCTAACAGTTGTCCAAAGCTCGTGGCATTAGAGCTCAGGGACAGGCCGCAGCCCACGAGGAAGCTGCACTCAAGACTGTAGGGCTGTTAGGCCAAGTGGCAGAACAGTGAGCGATGGACCTGCCTTCACCTGTGACAGTGCTGGTGCCAGGTCAGACTCCCCTCTCTGGGGAGGAGGCCGTGGGGGTTCAGTCCTCGGCCAGTGTTGCTCACTGCTGTCAACTGGATCTGGGATACAAGTCCTCAGGAAAGGATGGAGGGAGAAGGCACTCAGAAGGCAGGAGGCTTCCGGACCTGGACAGCGACTTTTTCTGGACCAGCCCCTAGGTCCAGCCCAGCGGAGACCAGCATGCTCCACTGTCTCAGGCACAGGCATCAAGCTTGGCTACCTCCTGAAGCCAGGCTGGCACATGGAGGTGATGGATCTAGCCTCACATGGACACAGCATGGACACCTATGGTGGCAGCACATCAGACCAGGGCATGCGGGACAATGAAAGTGGAAATATGTGCCATCAGAGTATTTTTTAAAGAATTATTACACACAACGATTAATCCCAAGAGTTCAAGGTTGCTTCAGAACCTAAGCCATCGGTTAATTATTACTAATCATTTAATTAACTAGTCATACGAAGAGACAAAGAAGACAAGTGATCATTTTGTGTAAAAAGGAAATAAGGGAAAGAATCAGTCTGTAGGTGCTACCTGCGCTGCTTTCAATGAAATAGGAGAGAATCTCATTCAGTTTTCCATCCTTGTATTTATTTTCAATTTCAGTTGTATAGATACAACACTTACCATTTTAGTCATCTTTAAGAGTGCAGATCAGAGGTATGAGGTTTTTATGTTTTAATTCCACCACGGCCGTGCACATCCAGAACCTGCCAACTTCCAAACTGAACCCCTGCTCAGAGTCAGCACCAAGTTCCACTGTCACCTCCTTCTGTGGCCCTGCTGTTGTCCTTCCATCTCTGCATCTAGGGACCCGGGCACTTCACCTGGTGGCACCTCACATGGTGGGTCTGCAGAACTTCTCACCTGGCGGCTCAGCGTTCCCAGGAGCGTCATCAAACTTTTTTCCTCCTCAGGGCTGTGTGGAGATGCCGCTGATAGTCCTCCTGCGGGGGATTCCCGCTGCTTTTGCCTTTGTCCATTGTAAGTAATGAGTACATAGATGTGTGTTCCAGCCGCTGCTTTTGCTTGTTTTTGATATGTACTGAGACGAAGGGTTGCTGGAGCACACGGCCACCTTAGCTTTACAGCTCCGAAGGATCGCCACACTGTTTTCCACAGCAGCTACTGTCTTCACACGAGAGTTGCCATTTCATGGCATCTTCATTGACTCTTTTCCCGTGTTTCGTAGTAACCAGCCACTGGGTATAAGGAGGTATCTCACTGAGGTTTTATTCACATTCAGTGATAGCATTTTCTCAGGTGCTTCCTGGCATTTGTGTGCCTCCTTTGGAGCAATGTCTATTCAGGTCATTTGACATTTTGAGAATCAAGTTGTTTATTTACAAGAATTATTCGTGTTCTACACATCAGTCTCTCATCAGATTGTAGGGTAAGTTTTTCTACAGGTTGCCTTCTTACTGTATGGGTGTCACTGATGCACAAGGAAGCCCCCTTTAAAAGCAGCTGTCCTTCCAGAGAAATCATGCACCAGATTTAAGGTGAGGGATACTCAGGACTAAGCCCGTGCTCTCCCGGGGATTCTCGGGACTATGCGCATGCTCTCCGGAGATACTCAGGACTGCGTGTGCGCTCCCTGGGCAGGGCCAAGACCTGGGCTCTGAAGGTGTGAGTGCTCAGTCCTCTTTGGTGGTCAGAGACCAGGGCCTCAGGAATTCCAGAACCTCTGTCGTAGCTCTGAGAACCATGATGTTAAAATCACATTTTAAACATGCCAAAAATGGTCATTACTTACAAATGTACATAATTTTACTGTTGTAGGGTAGGTCATATTTGCTTATTATTAGATGTGTGTTGAAATTTTCTTCCCCTTCTAACTGTGAAGAGACTTGGGTGCTTCTCTACATTGGCCCAGACCCAGCAGAGAGAATGAACAAAGCCTCAGGGCCATGTCCGGGCAGAAACGGGCCTCCAGAAGACTGACCGTTGCTGGCTACATGCCATTCACTCACCCACTTTACTGACCCCCGGGACAACAGTGGTGCCAGGGACAACCTCCGGCCTTCTCAGGACCTGGGCCCTTGGCCATATCTTCCTCTCCTGTGCTGTCTGTCGCTGCATCAGACAGCCAGCACCGCCCGGCTTCACCATCTGTAGGATTATAGGACCAGCCAGCTATACGGATGGAGAGGCTCAGAAACCCGAAGGTGATCTTGACGCCGTGCCATCATCAAGCTGATGACTGGCATTCCGTGCCACAAACAAAGCTCAGTCGGCCACCAAACAGGAGAAGAAGTCATTCATTTGATCCACCAATGACTGTCAGTTTGGCAAGGACCTCATCCTAACTCTCAAGTGTGTCTGGGTGAGCAATGATCGGACCACCCAAGGCGTACCGGGTGGGCGAGCTGCATGCCCCTCCTGCCGCTCGATGCCTCTGTGGAATGGGCAGAATGCTTTCTGCCTGCCCATCTCCGGACGGTCACTGGGGACTCACAGCCAGGCACACCCCCAGACACATCTCTAGAGTCGGGGTGCACAGCTCAGGGGGACACAGACAAGGGTTTCCTCGCGTCTGCTTGCACAAATGTGGGTGTGCCAGCTTGGGACCCTCTATTTTTGTTGTGTCTCAGGCTCTGCTTCTTAAACAATGATAGACAGAGCAACTGGCAGGGTCTAAGCAATGTACTACATTCTCTGCCAAAGCAAATTCAGACAAAGAAATTAAATTCTGCCCATTGGAAACGTTCTGCTTTGCCCAAAGCCAGGCTGTGTGTAAATTACAGAATCCAGAGCCAATGGATTCCACAGCCACTCAACATCACAAAATTATCAAATGCCCAAAGAAGAGCTAGGTGAACGCCAGGGAATATATCTCACATTTCATGGCCTTTTCGAGATGGCAGCCACAAGGAGATCAAAGCAGAATCCTCAGGAATGAAAGCAAGCTTAATGTGGAGGCTGGCAGAGGGAGTCCAAGGAAAAGTTGATGAATGAGGAGCTGCTCCTGGAAGCAACTCCAGGGCCTGTTTGCTCTTAATCTGTTTCCAATGGACCAAAGCACATTTGGGAAGATTTTTAAATGATCTCCACCTTGAGACTAAATAATAACTGAGTTTTATTCAATTTAGGCTGAAGTAGAGATATCTCACTAAAAAAAAAGCAAGCAAGGACAGGAATCACCCAGCAGGGAACCCCAGGCCAGCCAGAATTTCAAAATCTGGATGTAAATAAAAATATACAAAGGCAAAGTCATTTCTGTGAGAGTCAAGATGGTAACTAGCTATCCTCAGAGGGAATTATCCCTGGTTCTGAGTCTCCATTCTTTATGGTTTAGAAATTAAAATGATCTTTATTTCTATAAAAAGAAACTTATATTGGTATATAGTAAGTCTTAGATTTTATTTTTATATCTCTTGCAAAAAAATTGAAAATTTAGTGCTGCCTATAATGAATGTATGTTAATAACCAATTTGCCTAAACTTAAAAATTGCAATCTACTCTTTAACAAAGCAAATGAATTCCTGATGCAAGCAATGTATTTGACTCCAAGTGGTCGGAAAGCAGCAGGGAGAAACACATAGGTAGAGAAAGAAGTTGGCCCCGGGAAGAAAGGCCAGGGCTGGGCTTCACTCGGCAGCTCACTGCGTCCATGGGAAATAGCCCACCCTAGCCCCTTACTCTTTAAACTGAAGTCTAGCCCAGCATTCCAGACACGGTGGTGGATCTCAAGGAGAGAGGAGCAACATGGTTAGAGAATTGCTGGGTCTGGAGCAAACGTGACACACTGTTCACAATGACCGAGAGTTCTGACAGAGAGCCACACCCTGATTCGCGTGAGACTGGGACATCTACTTACGGACACCACCCTTCGGGCTTTGTAGAGTTCACAGCAATTGCACAGCCTCGACAACATCCTGCCAACAATGAGCGCATCTAGGGGACCGAGTGGAGACCAGATCAGCCACACCAGCAGCTTCTTGGAAAAGCCAGCCAACAGCAGCCTGAGCAGGATTCAGTCTGTTACTGCAACCACCATGGCCGGACACAAAATCCAAAGGGTAAGATCAGCATCCTCCAAACTCAGGGCCCACCTGCTCTGAACACCTTTGCTGTGTGTCCAACTGCTCTGGAGGGGAAAACATGGAGTCGGCGCTGCAGGCCAGTGTGAGGCCACCAATGCGCCTACGAAGCTAACAGGGCAAAACTGGTTGGCTCAGGAGCTCTCCTGGGGTTTGGTGAAGCCCACTGCTGAGGGTGGCAACCCTTCCTCTCTGGTGCTGGCTGGTCCTCTGTGCTCTGCTGCCAACTCCATGATCTGAGCAGCTCTCCTCCCCTGCCCCTCCCGACACAATGCGTTGCCTCGATCAGCCAACCACAGACTGAATCTGCTGGACCGTGAGCAGAAATGAGCCCTTCGTCCTTCAGCTGTGAATGGCAGATACTGTGCCTATAATGAATGTATGTTAATAACCAATTCGCCTAAACTTAAAAATTGCAATCTACTCTTTAACAAAGCAAATGAATTCCTGATGCAAGCAATGTATTTGACTCCAAGTGTACCAGAGAAGTGAGATCACTGCTTGACCACCTGGCCGCGTCATTCGGGAGACTTTGGAACTGATTTTTAGGTTGAATCTGGGGAGGTTTAGAGATGCTGGCTGGAGAAGCCCTGAAATGCTATAAATAGATCCTGCTGGGTCTTTCTGGGAGCAGCTCAGAAAAGCAGAGTGCTGATTGGAAGGCAGACAGTAAAGGCCAGGCTCAGGAGACTTCAGTTGGGGATAAGGATAACACTGGCAGTTGGACTAAATGCTGTGTGGGTTATGCTTGGTCAAAAACATTATGTCCACATTTTGTCCATGTTCTGAGACACTCTGCAGGAGTCTGAGCTGTAGGGAGGTAAACTAGTTGATCTGGCTGAGGAAATTTGAGTCAGTGTGATACTCAGGCTGTGCGATAAGTGCGAGATACTCTGTTTAGCCAGATTCATAGTGGGAATAGGAGGCAAAACATAGGATCAACATGTTTGCAAAACTTAAATTTTGGCCCTAAAAGAACTACATGTATAGTAAGGGACCAAAGGAAGTGTGACCGATGAGGAGATTAGCACCATTAAAGAGAAATCACATACTTTGTAAAAGGACAAAGAAAACGAAAGATGCTTTTGAAGGAATCCTAGAAATCATCAAAACTCCACCCATCCCAGGCTGAAAGGTGCAACAGTGTAAACCTTTGTTGTGAGATGTCAGGTCCTGTTCCCGCGGGCTACTCATCTGGCATCGAACCACGGGCAGGGGTCATCACGCGGAGACAAAATGGTGGAGAAGCCTTTATTGCCAGCGCTCTCAGCCCTTATATACAGCCCCACTTCCTTGTTTTCAACCTCCCCAAACCAGCCCCATAGGGGGTAGTCTTTGTCTATTTGTTTTCCTTTAATCACTGTGGCACGGAGGGGCCCGCTGTTTACGTGCTGCCTTGCACTTCCTTGATGGAGCCAGCGTTGTTTAGCCTCAGGGGACCCCACAGTGAGACATGAAGAGGGGTCTCCTAGGGAATTGGTTCCCAGGTATTCACTTCACGTTGCTCAGCCATCTAAGTACTGAAAGGCGGCTGCGGTCATGGTTCCAGGGGACCCAGCTACTGCTGAAGCTTCCAGGAAACACAAATACTGGCCACATAGTGCTGGTTTTATAGACATTCAGAACAAAGTTTGTGAGATCAGGGAGCTTCCAACCAGATGTCAAAGCAAGAAGCCCTTGAAAGGGCCGTATATGAGGCCAAAGGCTAGGTGGAGACTCCAAGAAATCAGAGGAAGCCCTGCCAAGAAATCTACAGGCCATGAGCAGAGCCACACCAAAAAGAGGCCGAGGGTCTGCAGGAAGGGAGAGGACATGGGGTGGGCGGCCCACATTGGAACTCACATCTCACACTGTGCGCTCCCACACCACACGCAGAGCTGCAGGATTTCGTGTTTTCCCTGCTAGGTTTTGATCTTTCTTCCTCTCATTGTGTCTTGGGATTGTGTGGCAGTTTGTTTGGTTTTTTAAAATTTTTATATTTTTTAGGAGTTCACATTTAAAGTTATCTTGAGTTCAAACCAACCTTTCAAAAATTCTGCTTTATTTTCTTCCTGAACTTCTGGAGTTTTAATCTATTTTATCCACCTTCCATTTCTACTTGGGTAAGATGTAGATTTATATTTGACAAGGTGATGGGACAAGGCACCCAATCCGTCTTTTCTTGTCCTGGACAAGTCCTCAATGATTGTACCTCTAGAACTTTCAAAAAGTAACAAGAATAAGTCACAGAAGTTTTCAAAATAAGTCAACTGTGGACAAAAACGTGTCCTGGAGTTTGTAAAACTCATACTAAGCCAATAATAGGACTGCAGAGAAGGAACCTTGTATCAGCAAGCCGGAGAAGACACACAGGCGGGATTATCAGGCATCGCGGTGACTCACTGGGGAGAGCCGTGAATGCTGAGTGGCGGGTCTCACTTTGAACAGCTTGTGAGGATTAGCAGTAACAAGGAGAAGTCGGGCCCACTGTTGCACAGCACACTGAGGTTCAGCACAGACTCCGCGCACGGAGGGAAACCTGGGATTAGTGTGGCCTCTATGAAAGGAGCCTGAAGCTTTAGCTGACCGCAAAGGCGGCATCAGCCAAGTAGCCGGCAGGGCAGGGCCGAGGCTGCAGACCCATCCCTGAGCCCCTCGGGCTCCCAGGCTTCGGGGTGGGGGTTCCCAGGGAATCTACAGGGAGGTGGGCGCCCCTCAGCTCTGGGTGGGACCCTGCAACTATTATCAGAAGAGTAATCTGTCTTGTGCTCGAGCCCTTGTGAAGTGTGGATGATTGAAAAAAGTGTCTTCTTGACTCTTTTTATACAAGAGGACATTCACAAATCCACACTGTGAGATTTAACAAGCGGATGAAAGCAGCTTCAGAAATCCTCAGCACATCTTGAGCAAGACTGGCCTTGGCCCATGGAGTTGGATGTAGGTGGATGGGACAGAGATTGTTTGCCACACAGCAAGGCATGCCCCTCTGAAGTCTCAGGCCTCCGAGGCTGCCGCCATGCTGCTAACGGAAGCGCTGCAGCTCCCAGGGTGAAATCAGAAGACCCGACCGCAACACGGAAGTCGTGAGAAAGCTCATCCCGGCGCGTCGGCGGCTGTCTGCGGCGGGCAAGAGGGGAACAACAGGGCTTTCTAGCTTCAGTTTGGAGAAATAAAGAAGGGTGAAAAGAAAGGTAGGAGACAAAGGAAACGGGGAGACAAGGGCAGAGAAAGAGATGAAGAGGGTCTGCCGAGAGAAGCCCCAGTTCGCAGAGATGCCGAGAAAATGGCCCCCAGCAGGCTCACCCTGGGAGAACCCTAACTATGTGTGTGATGACCCTGGCAGCTCAGCATCTGGCTGGGCCCCCCAACTCCAGAAACCCACCCTTTCCTTCCAGTGTGGGCCTAGGTGGGTTCTCGTGGGGCCCTGTAGAGCGATGGCCTCTGCTGCAGAGAGGGCTGGGCTGGAGTCGGGTGTCAGGGGTATCCTGACAGCAGTATGGCAGGATCAGGGCTCCCCTGGCACAGGACTTTGGTAGCCTTTTCTCCCCCAGTAGCACCAGGAAGCCAGCCGGCCTGGGAGCTGTGCCTGGGCTTGTAAGTTTGGCCTGTAGACCCTGCTACAGTTTGCTTTCCTGGAAGTCACAAGCTAAAATTTGAAGTTAACTCTATCTGCTATGGCTGGCATATGGGCCCCAGAGTGACGGGGTTGATGTCCAACCTTTCGGGGTGGACAGTGTGGGAGGGTCTTTAGTCCTGGATTCGTGCCCTTGGGCAGGCTGAAGGGGACCCACAAGGCCAGAGCAGCTCCCAGGACTGAGGGGCTCTGAGTCGGCCAGAGGATCTGCACGCTCAGGCTTGCCCCTTCTGCAGGACGCCATCACTGTGTGCCGCGCCGGTTGCCCTGGCCACTTCCCGCAGAACTATGAGTCAGACCTGCCTCCTTCCCCAGTAACCTGCCTCGGGTGATGCGTTATTGCGACAGAAAGCAGTCTCAGACAACATTCCTCAGCCGGAGATTGCCATCTTTACCACTGCATTTGCACATTCCGGGATGAGAGATGGCACTGTGCAGGCAGCCTGGCAGCCTGGGGTGGGAGGAATGCTTAGACTCCCCCTGTGGAGTATGGGGCTGGCACTGCTGGGTAGAGGGAGCCCAGGCCGAGCTGTGCTACCCACTGAGCCTCAGAGCAGTGTGCCTCTGTGCGGGCCAGATGGGGTCACTGAGGCAAAGCTGCCCAGCCAGTGCCCGCCCCGAAAGGCTGGTCCTTATTTCAGCTGTGTCGTCAGCCACACACAGGGAAGTTTCACTTGTCTAAACACAGCCCGGAAAGTGTGGGGCTGAACTGTAACATGTAATTGCTACTGAGATATTTGTATGTCACATAAACAGTTATAGATAAAAGAAGGGCGTTGTCCGGAAAAATGGATTAATTAGCATTTAATTGCTGTAACTTGCAATTAATCCATTAATATCAGGAATGCAAGCTTGTAACAAATTAGTGATGATCTGAAGAAACCAGCAAGGAGTGTGGGAGCCTTTGCCAAACCCTGGCTCGGGAGAACCCGAGTCTCTCCTGGCTGTAGAGGTTCATCCCAGAGCCCCTGGGTGCTTGTGTGGTTCGCGCTCCCCCCCTCCCAACCCCAGACTTTCCCTCTTTTTAGGTGGGAAGGTGCACCCAGGAATGAATCTAATGACACTAAGACCCTGAGTGCCTGGCTGGAAGGGCGTCTCGGTTAAGGGTGTGCCTGGGAGGCCTGGTGGGCAGGTGGTAAAGGGGTGTTTGGGAGGCCGGCTGGAGGACACAGCGCCAGGACTGCACCCACTCCAGGTGCTTCCTGGCCAAGCTCCATATGCCACCCCACTCCACCTGGCACACTCGCCCAACAGCGGTGCTGCCCTGGTGGGCTCTGCCGGCTCTGGCTGAGCGGGCATCTACCTGCCCGCCCTGACCAGGACAGCTCAGGAGCACCCTCGAGGCAAGCACATCCGGCACCCACGCTGGCACGGTCCAGGAGCTGGGCGGCCCCAGCCGGGTGCTCCCGCCCAGCTTCCCGCCCCGGCTGCCCAGCCGCCCACTCCCGCTGCTAACGGGGAAGTGGCCCCGACAATGGGCTCCCCGCCTACTGCCTCCCACCCACCAGCTCGGAAGGCCTCCCAGTCATCGGCTGTCAGCAAAACAAGCATGCGCCTCTGGGTCCCACCGACAACAAAGCCAGCGCCGCATCTCACGCAGGTGATGTCACCCAGGTAAAATTGCACTGACAAGCTTTTAATTAAAGTTTTCCCACACATCTCTCCTCGGGTCCCCGAGCGATTATTCATTATGTGCCGACTGCCAGCCAGTTGTGAGTGGGGAGGGGAGTGTTTTATTTTCAAAGCTCTTGCTGACAGCTAGAGAACACTTTGTTATACAATCTGTTTACGTTTTCTCACACACACACACACGTGCACACACACACCCGGACTTGCTGAAGGGGAAATGGCTTCGTGGTGTTTAGCGTGTGTGGCCTTAATTAAATGCATCTGCTGCTGAGGCTGCTGGAGGGGACGAAGGCCCCTCTGTAAACAGCCCCACCCGGCCCCACCCACCCGGCTTGTCCGGGAACACTGACTCGGGCAAGCATAGGCGGTGCCCAAGGAGGAGAAGCGTGGGCACACGCGTGGGTGCCATGATGCCCTTGGCGAGCATGGATCCCAGGCTGTGGACACAGAGACCCTGCCTGGCACATCCATCGCAGAAGCTGGGCTGAGGATGCCAGGTCTACTGAGGAGAACAGGGCCCTACGGTCCCTGGGTCTGGGTGTCCTCAGAAGCATGGTGGCAGGGATGGGCCAGGGGCACTGGCCACCCTGGGTGTGCCCTGATGAGCAGCTCCAAGGGGGACGTCAGGCTGGGCTGTGTCCTGCACATCCGGGGCTCAGACAGTCAGAACTGTGTCCTCCTGGCTGTGCCAGAGAGACTTCATATCTCTCTGACCCTTCACACCTTCTCTTATTCTCCTTACCTCAGTTTCCCCACAAGTAACTGGGACAAGACTGAGCTTGGAAAGCAGGAGGTCGTTGCGTTGAGGTCACACAGGAAAGCCACTCTCAGGCCTGGCGAGCCCCCATCCCTTCGCAGGTGACTCAGAACTGACCAGAGTGAGGGCAGCAGTGCCTGGGGGCTCCGGGGGTGCTGCTCTCGTCCCTGCTTTTAGAAGGCTGCAGGCCCTGGCAGGGCTCAGAGGTAGCAGCCCTGGCCCCTGACTTTGTCGTTCTGGGAAATCTCCCGTGCCTCCCGGGCAGGACCTGCCCCCCCTCCCTCTCCATCTTTCTGAGATTAGAGCAAGAGACTCCAGTCACAAAACATCTGCACCCTTGTCCCTTCCCACAGCCCTGAGTCAGCTTACCTCTCATGTACCCTGGGCCTGGCGTGGCTTCCTGTACTCAGCTGCCTATTTCTCCTGCTCCTCCTTGCAGAGAGGGAGCCACACATGTCACTGGGAAACCATGATGGCGACCCTGCTCCATCCCCTGGGCCCCACGGCCACGTTGACCTCACTACTTCATTGGCCTCCTACCCCTTCCAGTATGGCAGTCGGGTCTCGAACACCCCACGTAGCTGGAGACTCAGTTGGCACCCTGCCTGGAGCAGTGACACAGGAAGGGACAGAGGACCTGGCCAGTGGCACTGCAGCCTGGACACAGCACCAAAGGCCTTGGAAATCTCAAGCGTGGAACAACACACTCAGCTGGCACCTCAGAGAGGTCGGCCTTGTGCTTGGAGGCCCAGGCGCTCCCAGCATGGGCCAGGGAGCCCACTGTGTGCGGCTGGGTGAGCCATGGGGTGGAAATGTGAGAAGTGGGCTCTGTGGACTGGGGAGGAGAATACCACTCATTACTGGGCAAATGTTGAGGAATTGTTTTTCCAAATGGCCCCAAAAGCACTGGACTCATCTCCCACTGAGCTGTGGGCTCAGGACCCCATCTCCTTTGCCGTGCAGGGTGGCAGAGGTGCATTCCAGGACAGCACGCTCAGCTTTGTCCTCTGGGTGGGCCGTGCTGGAGTCCGAGGTGGCAGGAGCCAGCCAGGCTGCGCGGCCTGGCCCGTGGACTTGATCTGGCCGCTTGTCCCAGCTGAGCTCAGCATTTTGGCACCAGTGTCTCTGCTACATTTGTCATGTGATGACTCTGCTCCAGCTTCAGCATCAGCCTCGCCTCCATGTTTCCTCCGACAGCCCCGGATATCGCCAGACACCTTCACCTTTTCCTGGACGTTCTCCACCCCGCACACGCGTGTGACTAACCAGCTGCTTGTATATTGGGTGGGGCAATGCCTTTGCACCCACAGGAAGCGGATCAGATGTTGGCAGTTGGAAGTAGGATGCCACCTTGACAGAAATCTAAGATGCAAGGATGCATGTTCTATAGCTGCAGGAACTGGACAGCCTGGGGGAGCAGCAGGCAGGACGCAGGAGAGGAGTGCCTGTGGACGCTAGAGAGAATGAGGGAAACATTTTCGCAGGAAGCGGAGCCTGCACAGTGCTGGGGAGGGAGCAGAGCCGCTGCCTGTAGAAGTGGAGGAGCAAATGCAGCCACAAAACAGGATTTGGCTGAGGAAGACGGCAGGCAGATGGGCAAAGCATTGGCTGTTGTCCCTTTGATGTTGCAGGTGAAGGACGGGTCGGAAAGGAGTCGCTCTCACTCGGAGCACTCAGAGGGGAGGGGAGGTGCGGGCCTCTGGCTTGGAAGGAACCACTGCCCACCGCAGGCTCTCGGGAGCCACAGGTGGGGCTCACAGGCTCTTTCCACAGGCTGTGAGCTCAGGATCCCATCTCCTTTGCCGTGCAAAGGAGGCGACAAAGCCCACAGTGCCCAAGGAACACTGTCCTAGGGCGGCCCTGCAGTGCCCCAGACCCTGCCTGGCAGGCCAGGGGCTCTGAGAGACTTGAAGCTCGGACATACCTCCCTCAGGCTCAGGCACAGCGGCTTCTCTTGAGAGTCCCAAGGGGAGAATGAAGTGCGACTGACACAAAGGCCACACTGAACCAGAAGGAGCTGCATCCATCAGACCGGGACTGAGAAATCCGGACGGGGGACGGAAGCCTGGGAGCTACAGCGTGGCGCTGCGTGCAGACACGAGAGTGACCTGAGCATCCCAGAGCCAGAGGTGGGGTGAGAGCCCTGGGCGCGAGCTCACCAGAGACCAGGCCTCCTCCCAGCCGGCACTGTCCTGGGCAGTCCAGTCAGCGCCACCATGTGCCTCGCTCGGCAGAGGTCTCTGCCATGGTCCACTGAGTCTGGGAGGTGGAGGTGATGACGCTTCCATCCCGGGCCTGTGGATGAAGAGACTGTGGTCAGGAGCTGCACACCTTCAGCCCAGTGCTGGAAGGCTGGACGGCCATCTTGAGCTGTCGTACAAGGGACAGATAGGAGGGCTGTTTAGTCGCAGGCAGACTGCGATGTCTTGTTATCGTTTAGACCTACAACGTCCCCAGAAAGTCCCTCGTGCTTAGAGCTGGAGCTTCTGGACAGGGATTTGTTCACGGACACTATGCTCATCAGAGATTAACCACCATTGAGCTCACAGCTGGATTTGCTATCACGAGCTGAGACCTTATCAGAAGACGGCACTCCGGCACAAGCCGGAAGGGGTGCTCTGGGCCACAGTTGCTCCCATCTCTCTGTCTGTCTGTCTCTCTGCTCCTGGCTGCCCAGATGGAGCAGCTTGCTCTGCCATGACACTCCTGCCTTGGTGCAACGGCCATGGACTGAACCTTCTAAAGCCATAACCCTGAAGCCTCTCTTCCTTCAAGGTGCATGTGTTGGGTATTTTGTCAGAGATGGGAAAGGGGCTGAGTCACCCTTCGGGAAGGAAGGCCATGGAGCGCTTTGACGTTCGCTCACTGAGACATAGATTCTGTATCCTAAGTCTGGAAAGGCTTGCAGCTTTAATTAATTACAGAGGAGTTGTTTATGATTTCTGGAGCTGGCCCACATAAAGTAGCCGGGCTTTCCCATGGCTAACCAGAACCACCAGTCAGGAACCTGTTCCAACCCGAGAGGTGGCTCTGTGAGCAGAGACTGTGCCCCCGAGAGGTGGCTCTGTGAGCAGAGACTGTGCCCCCGAGAGGTGGCTCTGTGAGCAGAGACTGTGCCCCGAGAGGTGGCTCTGTGAGCAGAGACTGTGCCGTGTGGGGTCCTGGCAACATGATCTGCACCCTGCTAAGGTGAGTGAGTCAAGGTGGGTGCATTCGACCAGCTCCCCAGGGCATCTGGGAGGAGGGAGGTGGACAGAGGTACGTCGAGGGGCTGATGTTGAGGACTGTGAGGGCACAGACCTGAGATACGGGGCAGTGGGGCAGGAGGGCACAGGTCAGAAGGGAGCCCGCTGTGGTCCTGGCAGTGCTTGTCTGCTCCCGTCACCTGACAGTGAGATCACTGCTGTTACACAGAGCAGCCCTTCCAAGAGCCTGCTGGTGCTGCAGAGCTGCAGACCTCGCACTCCCCTGGTTCCAGGTCTCCCTGGCAGCAGCCCCAGGGAAAGGCAGAGCAGAGATAGGCCGGGGCCCAAGATGCTGGAGGGCTTCTTGCCTGGACCCTGGGAGCTCGAAAAGCAGTGCTCACTGCTCTGAGCCTTAGGGTGGGGCACAGCTGTCACCCATGGCTGGAGAGTGGACAGAAATAGGAGGGCGACAGCTGGAGCACCCCTCTCAGGGGCCAGGCCATGACCCCAACACTCTGGAGCAGACACTGAGGACAGGCCACGTTCTAGTGCCTCAATCACAGGAAGAGAAGAGGGCTCAGGCTCTGCCCCGGCCCCTGGGCTTCAGAGCTGCCATCTCACAACAGTGACCCCTGAAGGGCACCAGTGCCCCAGCCCCAGACTTGTGTGTGCCCAGTGGGTCACAGATCCCAGGAAAGAAAGATGGCCTGGTGGTCCCAGTGACCTAGAGGGCACGGGGACACTGGGCCAGGCTGAGGGAGACTGATGTGGCCACGGCCTCCAAACACCTGAAGCCACCAGACACCAGACAGGCCATGTGGGGCTCTGGGCCTGAACAACACAGGGCCCCGACTCGCCTTAGTTTCAGAGTGCTCTGTCCAGATGTGACAGGCTTTGCTGTTGGGGTGGCCATCATGGTAGTCACAGGAAATGAATGCAGCCATCACCCCAAAACCCCAGGTGAGGATACAGCGGCCTTACTTGCAGCAGGTCGTGGTCAGGCACATGTTGCAGGACAGCCTGGACCCAGCACTGCCTGAGCTCTGCCAGCTCTCACCTCAGCAGCAAGGGGCAGAGCTAGCCACAGCACCCATGGGACCAGCCAGTGTCCCTGCACGTGGGCCCAGGTGGGGGCGTGTGGCCTGGGGTGTGGCTGGGCATGATGAGCCTGCAGTAGGGCCCTGGGCATACTGGGTGAGTGGGCTCCGGATGGGTCCAGCCAGGGAAGGGCCACTGAGGTCTCAGCAGCCAGCGCTGGACGGGCCAGGGCATGGTCCCAGCTTCCTTCAAGGTGAGTTCACACAGATGCTGACCACCCTTCCTGCTTCCCGGAAGCTTTGGGCAAATGGCGGTTGGGAGTAGAATCACCTCCTCCAAACGCACACTCTCTGGGGCTCTCACTGCCAGCTGCAGCCCTGATTGCAGCAGAATAAACAGAGCGGCCCTCAGTGGAAGGTTGCATCCCGCCCCGCACACGGCTGCAGCTGCCCCCCTCCTCTCCTGCCTGACTTCCTGTCCTGGTTCACACCATGCTTTGGAAGAGGGCAGAGCATGTGGGGGACACAGGCTGCAGAGCACAGAGGCTGCTCTGGAAGGCCTCAAGTGAGCCGGGAAGCAGCTGGCCTGGGGGACCAGCGCAGCCATCGTGGGAGCCCAGACACGACGACACTCAGCTTGGTGTCACATGGGCTGTAGGGCAGAGGTGGCAACAGAAGGAAAGCAGCACAAAAGAGCCTGCCAGGACGGGCGCAGAGGAGGGCTGAGTACCGTGCACGCCCCGTCCTCCTCCTCCTCCTCCTCCTATCCACCCTCTGTCTCCTTTCCCTCTGAACTCACATGTTTCACAGATATGTGGGGCTTCGATTACCAGGGAAGCTGTCTACAGATGTGCCACGGAAGGAAGCGCCATCTGCTTCCGGGAAAGTAGTGTATGCTGCCTCCCTGGTCACCCTCATTCCCTGGGGGCCAGCCCACCCCGGCAGGGCCCCCAGAGTCGGGTGCAGGCTCTCCCCATGAGAGCCTGGAGAAGGCAGAGGGGACTTGCGTCTGAAGGTGCAGCCTGGACAGACGCTGGGCTTGCGGCTGCCCCCTCACCTGGAGGCCCTTCGGAGTCTGTCCTCCTGGCGTCTGACCCAGGTCTGCCCTGCAGCGGCATTGAGGTGTCAGCACGCAGTTCCAGATGAAGGAATTCTGCAGACCACAGGCACTGTCCAGTGTTTCCAAGGGGCCTTGGCGAGTTCTGAGACCTGGCCGGGGCCCCATCCTGCGGAGAGTGGCACATGCGCCCCAAGTCCCGCCTGCATGGGCAGCTTGCTGCCCTTCGGCTTCCAGGACTTCCTGCCTCTGAAACTCAAAGACCTGGAGGGACCCCTGCGTGAGCCACCAAGGAGCAGCCAAGTCAGGGCAGAGCCCTGGACTCCTGGGGACCCCTGAGGCTGTTGACAGAAGCACATGCACAGTAGACTGCACCAGCCAGCAGGTCTCAGGTCTTAGCTCTCACTGAGTCCTAAGACCTTCTCGGGGAGTAGAGCTGGCTACACATACCTTAGAATCTCATGAACCTTAAAACTCCAGATGAGACCACGTCCTTGACGGATGCAGGCAGCCTTGTGCGCTGCACACGTGTGTCTCGGGACTGCTGGTGTCTGCTGCGTGTCCTGGGAGTCTGTCATTCTCACAGACACAGTGGGCTGAGTGTGAGCTGGACCACCTGATGCCAGGTCCCCAGGCCCCAGCGCCAGGGCACGACTCACATGAAAGATGGTGGTAGTATTCTGGATAAACGCCTGAGATCCACACAGCACAATGTTTGTGATGCATAGTTGTGTTCAGGGGGCACCTGCCTTGGCCGCCCAAGGAGCCCCTCTCCTCTTTGTCCCGTGCTCTGCAAGGTGCCTGATGGACCAGCAGCCCTCTGCTCATCCTGTACCTCATCACCCACCTCTCTCCACACAGTTCTCCTGCTATGGTCTGCATATGAGTGCATATGAGTCCTGGTGGCTGCTTCCAGGGGCCCCAGTGGGCAGTGCCAGGATCTGTTGGAAAGGAAGACTGTGGCCCTCTGAGGTTAGCATGGCTGTGCACTCAGAATGGGCCGCAGGAGCAGGTCTCAGCCATTTTCTCTCTGGCTCCCTCTCACACCATTGCAAAAATGCATGTCCTCAATACTGCCCAGAGCCACAGAGCTGATAGATCAGGGCCGGAACTAGAAACTCCAAACTTTGAGCCAAAGGCAGGCAACCTCCCCTCTTTAAAACAGGAAGTCTCTCGTATTCTGTTACAGTAAAAGAACGCTCACTGATACAGTCCCAGTCAACACACACCTGTGTCTCCCCTGCCAGGCCCCACTCCTCCCAGCAGTATCCTGCTGTGGGCTCTGGGCACTATCCCTCACAGTGCCCATGAATGATCCACCCCAGGGCTGCTGGCCCAGCCGTCTGACAGTACTGGCCCAGGCCAGGCAAGCAGGTGAGATGAGCGCACACTGCGGGTATTCTCCCACCAGTGTGGGTCTGTGCTGCTAAGGCAGGGTGGGCACAAGTGGCATCCAGAAATCCACAGACCCTGGTCCTGGGGGAGCGGAGCCCCCATTCTTCCCAGCCTGGCCTTCCTGGCCGCCCAGGTGCGGGTCCTCGTAGACAGGACACACAGCAGCCCTGCAGGGACTGTGCTTGGCAGGCAGCTGCAGGGCCTTTCCGCCCCATTGCTTTGTGGAGCAATGAAAATAATAATAATTTTTAAGGCTTTCAGACTTGGCCTCCCAAAGTACTTTTCCAGGGATACTTGCTGAAAGAACCCCATAGAAAATATGGTCTCAGTGACACAAAGCCTCAGACATCCTCTTGATTTAGGGCTCAAGAGCGCTGAGGGGCTTGTGGAGGAATGTTTTGTTGTTATTTCTGAGATTTCAGAAGAAAACCCTGCTCTGAGTGGAGTGTCGCCAACAGCACTAAGATCCCCGCTGAGGTTGTGCAGAGAGAGGCCCGGGTGCCCACCGAGGGGCAGGGACAAAACTCGTCGAGGCACAGGTGGGTGTGGGCCCTGGGAGCCAGAAGGTGGCCATGCAGGGGCCGCGGGGTGGAGGAGCTCACTCCTGGACGGGTGCAAATGTTGGATACAAAGCACAGACTCACCCAAACCTGCCGTGATGCCCAGGGCACTTACGCGGCATCTGCTGTTTGCCCAGCACATTTGAGGGTCCAGAAAGAGTGGGGCAGTGCTCTGTTCTTGGGCCGTTCCCCACCCCAGTACAGTGCGCGCGCGCGCACACACACACACACGCACGCACACACTCACACACGCATGCACACACTCACACACACACACGCACGCACGCACACACTCACACACGCACGCCCCTGCTGTGACCAGCCCCAGGGGACACGCACAGACTTAACGGCCAAAGTGCTCTGGTTACTTGCTCCCCGATTTATACTCAGATGAGCGGAACTGTGTCTCCTGCAGTCTGGCTCCACATTCTGCTCAGAGCTTGACCTCAGGCTGCAAAATGCATGAGAAGATTGAAGCGCTCGGCTCCCCGACAGCTCCAGTTCAACAAGTCAGCGTTTAGTAAGCGTTTCGGGCACCAGAGAGGTTGCAGACAGCCATGGAGCCCAGCGCTCCTGCTCAAGGCCACATCAGCCCAGGGGGCAGCGCAGGCTGAACGACCCTCACGCTTTCCTGGGAAACAGGAATAATCTAATTCCAGAAAGCAAAGAGGACAGAACCTGGCATGCTCCTGCATCCACGTGCACAGTCTGGGCAGGAGGGTCGGCCTGGCACTGTCCCCAGAGCAGGTCCTACCAGGGCGGGCGGGACCCAGGGATGCAGGGACACGGTCGGGCAGCCTGCTCGGGGCGCAATGCCTCATTGAAGAACTGCCAGAACTGGGTGACAGTTCCACTATGTCTTACGGGAAAGGAGACAGGGCGAGGGCTAGATTAATACTGCACCTTTTTAATCTATTATCTACCACCTTTGGGACATGATTTTAAATCCACTCCAGAGCAAAGTCACTGAAAACCATTCTGGTCTGACAGCTTTAAAAGATCACGAGTGAAACATGCTCAGAAGGTCTCAACCCGCCGATACCGAACGAGGACAGCCGCCGGGTGCTCGCCGCGGCCCTGCTGGCCCTGTGTCTCCCTGGAGAAGCCGCTCGTGGATGCCATGCGCCCAGGGAAGCGTTCCCTACAGACAGAGGGATGGACTGTCTTTGTACTGCATCTGGCTGGGCGTTCACTGTTCACAGGTTGGGGAACCTCAGTTCCTGGGGACACTAGGAGGAGGTGAGGGAGGCGGGGGCCGTGTGGATCGGCCTGGGAAGGCGGAGAACTCACCTCCCTCAAAAGCTGAGGTTTGGATGGCACAGAAGCAAAAGGAAATTGTGTTTTGGGACACCACGGAGGCCTCGTATCCCTGTGCTCACCATCTGTGGTGTCCTCTGGCCAGGGACAGAGCTGCGAGGGGCCGAGACACCCTGTGGACTTTGTGCCAGTGGCTGGAGGCCCTGGACGGAGCTGAGGTCAGGCCAGCTCGTCCCGAGGGCAGCACCTGGGAGGGGCCCACTCCGGGCAGCGTCCTCGGAACATCCTCCAGGGCCCGTGCACATAAAATTCCACCCCAGAGCCCCCCCTCAGTAGCCACTGGGAGCAGGTGACGGGAGCACACTCCAGGCAGGAGCTGGGATGATAGGAACCGTGAGGAACATCTCCCTGGAAATCCGAAGCGGCCAGGGCTGGCTCTGGGTCTCCGTGTGCACTTGCTCTTTGTCTCTGAAGTGAACGCCACGGACGAAGGGGAAGGCGGCGAGGTCGCTGGACACCAGGCTGTGCCCCAAAGTGGGGAGAGCGGGGGGCCGGTGCGGGAGCCCGGCGCCTCGAAGCAGACCCGTGCCAGACAGCAAGCTGATTTTGATTCGCACCACTGAGTAAACCATCCCACTTTTTGCACCAAATCGCCCCTCACATTAAGAAAAAACAATCTGTATTTCTCTCTTGCCCTGGACACATTCCTAATTAGCTCGCTTTTTTAATTAGAAGAGAATCATTCAGCCATCCCCCGTGTAATGAACTCCTCCAGACTTCGGATTGGAGAAGGACACCACAGCGGAGTTCAGGCAGCAGGAACCTGGGGGCCGGCGCTCTGACATCGTGTGAGCAGCAGACGAGGCTCGTCCTTCTGAAGGGGCTGGAGGCGGCCAGGCATCCACGGAACCCTGGTCCTCCTGCCCTCATTTTCCGTGGCCTCTACGCCCCTCTGTCCTGACAGAGGCAGCAGCCCGGAGTGAGGAAGCTGCAAGCCGGGGCTGCGGACCTCACCTTCCAAAGGCCATGATGAGGGGCCATGAAGTACTGTGGGCATCGACACCCAGACATGGCTGTCCTCCCCAGGGGGGAGCCAGCCGCCTCCCCACCAGCCGCCTCCCCCTTCGCTTGGGGCAGGAGAAATGACCCCCGCTAATAGTGCAGTCAGCTTCCAGGAAGAGCCTGACTGCAGTCAGGGAGCACCGTGGCCAGAAGCGTTGACCCCTGTCTGGCCACCCACGCTCGGAACCTGAACAGACCAGCATTGCCTCAGGCCTGTCTCTGCTCCCAGGGACCCTGTGCCTGCCAAGGCCTGGGCATGGGTCCCCTGGCATCTCCTCAAGAGGAGTCATGGGGGGCACTGCAGCGTAAGCTGGGCACAGAGCCACGGAAGCAGGTGACGTAGGACAGGCAGCCACCCACACAATCAAAGCAAATGAACTAAAAATGTCCTCCATGGTGGAGGGGGACAAGGGAGAAGGTGCAGTCCCTCCCTCTGGCTCTCTGTTACACACACACACGAGGTGTGACCAAGAATGTGGTTACTGTTTAGAGTATTTTATTACAGTGAGAGACGCGCTGCCATGAATCCTCATCAAAATTCTCTCCTGTCTTCGCGCACACTCATCCTCTCGCTCCCGCCACGTCCTGCAGCTGCGCTGCGTCCTCCGTTGTGAGTGTCTTTGGTAGCTTCACTGTCCTCATCTGAGTCCAGATGTTTCTCTCTTTTGGCTACTTTGAGGAGGAGCAAGAAGGCACAGGCAGACCCACGGGTACAGTGGGTGCTGGCACAGCGCCTGTTTCCTGTGGGATGGCACAGCCTGCGGAGGTCACCACAGCTCTGGTCACATGAGGCTACACAGCTGCTTCCTGGGAGCCTTGCACACCTCACCAGGCACAGGGTGAGGCTCCAACCTGCACAACACGCTTCCCGCGTGTGTCCTCCGGCCCGTCCCCCTCTCCCTGTGCACAGGACCAGCCTTCTGCACTTCTGACTGGGGCTCTGAGCAGAGACTGCCTCGCTGCCACCCACAGGGCCTTCCCTCTAAGGCTGCAGGTGCGCACCAAACCAGCAGATCATTCTCACCCACCCGCACAACTGTGATACAGCCACTTCCGGGAGAGACGAACCCCACTCATCTTGGAACACTGCTAACATATATTATCAGCAGAGCAGAAGAGAGCGCGTCAGAAAAAACAGCAGTGCAGCTGCCCCCCTCAGTGCCATGGGGGAGGTGTTCGGAGCAGGCGCGTGCAACCCGCCGCCCTGGAATTATCACGAAGGGTCCCTTGACCAGCACTGGCCCCTGCACAGGCTGAGACGGCGGACACTCTCCAGGTCCTCAGAGCCTGGCACTGAAGTCAAGCGTCCACTTCTGGCTTGAATGCTATTTGCAAATTTAAAATCACAAGATATTCATATATATGTATTATACAGAGCACCTTCCACGGTAAATGCAGCAAGGCAGCTGGAACTTGCTACATTTAAGGGGTCGGAATTGAAGTCGATGGTGGCGGCATATTATTCATTACATCAAATGGAGATGCCTTTAAATTTATATTAAATTCAATTTAAATGCCATCAAAACCATGGTTGACAAAGTACTGACAGATGAATATTTTAGGGTGATTCAACAGCAGTAAACTTATTTTCCTACCTCGAGGCAAGGTGATGAGTTTCTGTGTGCAGTAGGTTAAACTGGGTTTGTAGTAACACTGCTTAAGATTTCCATAAAGTAAAATTTTATCTTTAAAAATGATTTTAAAGGACTTAAGTCTTGAAGTCTGAAAACATTTCTTTAGGGTTCTTTCTGCTCAACTCATTATTTTAAGCTGTGAAATCTAATCCTTACCCCACTCTGGAAACATCTCCCCGTTTGGAATGAACAATTAGTCATCTTACAGGTTTTGTGTTTAAGGCTGGTTTTCAGTAATATTTCATCTCGCATTTTCCACTTTCATCTCTTGATGGTAGCAGAAAATGTGTCTGCCATGGAAATTTCTTTGGACTTGGCACTGAGTGAGTCACCGTTAGCTCGGTGAGTGAACGGCTTAGTTAGCTGGTTAGTGAAGTAGTCTGTGCCACTGTTGTGAGAAGTAACGGGCCGGCATTGGTCTGTCTTTACAAGAGTCGCTGACCCAAGAGTGTGTCGCCTTCAGAGAGCATCAGGGATGACAGATGGACGGACGGACGGACGGACGGGTGGGTGGACAGAGGGGTAGATAACAGCTACGTAATAGGTGGGTAGATGGCTGCGTGGATAGATAGGAAGGTGGACAGACAGGTAGAAAACATCCAGGCAGTGGATGGACAAGTAGATCCCACACACATCAACAAAGATACCAATTGCCACGCCACGCCCTCCAGCTGCTAGAGCCAGTTTTTCTCATGGGAAGGCAGGAACAGTCCTCGTCCTCCAGACCTGGTACCCAGACTCACCAGCCTGGCTCGCTAGTTCCTGGAGACCTGCTAAGTCCAGGCAGGAGCCACAGTCCTGTGGACTGCTCCTCGGTGTCCCGGCGCCCTCAGACCAGTGTCTTTCCACTTCCCGTCATGTTTTCCCGCTATCATCCCTTTTCCCTAAAATCTCACTGCTGCTTCAGAAAGGCCAGGTGCGTCCCGGGGCGGGACTTTCTGAGACGCAGTCCACTAGATGTGAGGCCAGGTTTGCACCACTGGAGCCTTTAGGGAGAAAGACTGTGTCCCCCAGGGCCAGGGAGGCCGCCCCAGGCAGGATGGGGGGCTTCCCACGGGTGGAGAGGGGAAAGGTCTGGTGTCGGGGACGGCAGTCCTCCTTGCCACCTGCCCTGGGTGTCTCCACATATCTCTGGTGACAAGGAGGAAGGAGATGGCATCCTCTGAATCCAGGGCCACGAGGGGCTGTGTCCTCAGGGAGCTTGCCTGTGGGACTACGGTGCAGGCTTCCGATGCTAGGGTTGCAGGTGTTCAGACCCCAGCCGCACGGGGAGCCACGCAGGCCATGAGCCGGCTATAGACAGCAAGGGCAGAGCTGGGGAAGGAGGAGGAGTGGGAGGCCGACTCCTGGGCCCTCAGAGTGCAACATAAATTCAGAAATGAAAATAGCTGTGCGGTGCAGTGGCACGACTGAAGCTCTCCACTTGCTAACCCCTCAGAAGATTAATTTAGAATAAAACTGCTATGTGATTACATGTATTTATATTTTATTTGTCAGTGAAAATGCTCAAATAGATATTTTTAAAGCAATATTTACATTTTCTACCGAGCATTTCTATATATACATTTATGAAATGAATTACACACTTTCCTTCATAATTTTAGAATTATCCCAGAATCCTGTGGCCACAGAGACTCTGGGACTTACTCACTCCAAGGAGAATATCCCCGCCTGTACGTCTGAACACAGAAGCCATTATATTTTCTAGCTTTTGGCAAATTGCCTCTAAGCACTGAAGGGGAATGTGGTGTATCAGGCGGGGCAGACGTGACTCCCGGCGACCTGAGTCCAGCTGCCATCAGACCTACAAGGTCAGGTCCACCAGCTCAGGGCCCCAGCTCCTAGACTCTGTACAAGCCGAGGGACCTGGAGCTGTGACTGTCCTGTTGTCTCTGGTGCCCATGCTGTCTCAGGCCTGGAGGAGGTGTCCTGGGGTCCATACCCCGGAAGAGTCACCTTGCACATCTCCGCAGTCCGGGCTGCTGGGGATGGGGCAGAATGTGGGTGTCATGGCATGAAGTCAGCACGCTCCAGAGCCAGGAGCTCGTTAGGCTTGGGTATCTCCAGGAAAGGAAAGTCCAAGATGACTTAAGTCAGGAGACCACACGCTCATCACGCTGCATTATGGGGGGGGGGGGGTGCAGACTCATTTACGTTTTTCCCCAGATTTCAGTCTAACAGCTCCTTTGATTTCCAGGGTCCCCCTGAGACAGAGGTGCCAGTCAGCCTTGGGCACTGGTGAGAAGGAAGCCCAGTGGTCTGCACTGTGGAACTGTGGGCAGGTGGACAGGCTGGGGACATGAGTGGGGAGTGGAGTGGGTGGGCATTGGTTGGTTTTGTGTCCCGGGTCCCTGCACGGCAGCCCAGCCTTGCACCTGGCTCTCAGCCTGTTTTGGTGGCGTGGCCATCCTCATAGGGCAGTGGGGAAACTCCACTCTGAGGACCCCGGGAGGCCCAAGGACAGTCTCCCAGAGCGGTGAATCCCTGTGATATGACACCACCAACCAGTGCAACTGGAGGAGACACAAGCCACCTCCGAGTCCAGCCCCACAGGACGAGCACTATCTTAGTCACTTTCTCCAGCCAGGGCAGTTTCTGACCCGCACCCTAAAGAAGCTGAGCTCTGTTCTTGCCTGGCTTCAGTCTGCAGCTCCTGGCTCCATGCAGGAGGATGTGGACAAGGGAAGCTACTCTTAGCTGGAGGCAGAGAGAAGAGGGTAGCAGGAGACACCCCTAGTGCCCTTCTAGGTCACCCCTAGTGCCCTTCCAGAGTCACCCCTAATGTCCTTCCAGAGTCACCCCTAGTGCCCTTCCATGTCACCCCTTCCAGGCCCTTCCAGGGTCACCCCTAGTGCCCTTCTAGGTCACCCCTAGTGCCCTTCCAGGTCACCCTTGCCAGGCTGCCTCCTACCAGTGAGGCAGCCATACTCTTGCCCAGAGCTGGGGCCCTGGTGCGTGCAGCAACCCCCCCCCATTCAGCCACTCTGCACACATGACAGAACTAAACTGGGGTGGCCCTGCCCCTCCCTGCCCAGCACTCTGGGAGAAACTGGCAAGAGCTGGGGCTGGAGGGAGCCACAGCTTCCCCTGCAGAGCTGAGAGGACAGGACTTCGAGGCAGGGAGCAGGCTTGGCCTGGGGACAGGGAATTGTCAGAGAGGCCCAGGCAGGACCGTGGCAACACCTAAGCTCTGGACACAGAGTCTTGCTCACCTGCCGGAACTCTGCAGTTGGCGCCAGTGAGCTCCCACCCCAGAGCCGCTCTAGAAGCCCGAGGCCACTGTCCACTCGTCGCTCACTGCTGGAAGGACTGGGGATTTTAGTCACAGAAATGTACTGCGACGAATTTAAACTAAATAAACTGTATTTAAACACAGTTTCTTTGTTAAGAACTCTTAAAGTTCCTAACGAGCTTTACAATATCTGCTTTCCCTGCTGATTACCCAGGCATTATGGATACAGGATGAAAATGTTATCACATCAACTGGGTATGCGCAAAAACAAAGGGTAATTAAGAGACGAATCCCTTTAATCAAAAACATTTTGCAAAGTATACACTCGGGCTCAAGTCTGAAACTATCAGACTTTAAAAGGCATTTTAAAAACAATAATTTACAAAATGTAAAACCACAAAAAGACAAGCAAAAGTGTTGGGGCTGTTCTCCGACACAGCCCGAGGTCGGTGCAGTCTGCACTAGGCATCTGGGGCTCCCAGGAAGCTCCCCAGGACAGCAGAGCCAGCGGGGGGGGGGGGCAGCCGTGGGAGGAGCCCTTCGAGCCGGGCGTCACGCGTGGAAGAGGACCCTGCCGCTGAGACAGAGGCGGCCACGGCCAACTGCCCCTGGACACACAGCGGCCTCCTCTCCCCCAGGAAGAACCAGAAGGGAACTTACCAAGCGAATGCTGGGCACGCGTGTACCCCACTGGGGCTGATGTTAGGGAACATCAGGGAACACCTCTGAGACCTGAAGGGAAGCTGGCATGGCGGTGTCTGCCTATAAATCTCTGCATCTGAGAGGCAGAGGAAGGAGGGTTACAAGTTCAAGCCCAGCCTGGGTAAATTAGTAATTTAGTGAGACCTTATATAAGACAGAGAGAGAAAAGAAAGTGAAGAAAAAGCTAAAGTTGTGTCTTAGCAAAGGCCTGTGTTTAATCCACCAGTACAAAACAAAACAAAACAAAAACAGCAACGGAACTTCCTGTTCGGCCATCCTGGGGCAGTCAGCAGGGAATCTGGGGCTTTTCCCCATGGCAAAGCAAGCATGACACGAGGATGCAAAGCTTCTGAGGAAAGGAGGAGGAACACCTTGAGTTCAAGGCCAGCCTGAGCTGCATAGCAAAATCCTGTGTAAATAAAAAGGAGCCACAAGGGTCCTCGGGACACGGCACAAACATTAGGCCGTCAGCAGCGAACGCAGCCTGTGCAGGGCGGCATCCTTGTCCGCAGGTACACAGGGCAACGTGGTTGTCAAAACTTTCTTGTATCTTCTGAGTGGTCCGTTGTGTGCCAGGAACTGAAGTGCATCACAGCTAAGCCCACAAGTCACAGGTGTTTTTCGTTCAGCCTGCAGCAGAGGGCTGGAATCGTGGAAGGGTCATCAGGTGGCAGAGTCACACAGACACGGGGACGCAGACCGCGGGGAGCAGAGCTGCCTGTACTCCCAGCCCAGTGCAGAAAGCAGCTGGCCAGAACTGCTGAGTGCTTCTAAATGAAGAGTGCTATTCGTTTTTTTGATTTGGGGAGTAAATGGAATAAGACTAATATTCCTTGGAGGGTTTCCAGACAGAGGCTCCTCTGGAAGGCCTTGTCTAGCGTCCATCCCCGCAGCCTGCCGTGGGGAGAAGCTGAGCTTCTGGTCGCACATCCCTTTCGGTGTGCCCCTTCTCGGTGTGTGTGGAGAACGCGTCACACTTGCACCTCATGCCCCCTCGCAGAGGATAGTGGCTGGTGGGGCAGCTCACAGAGCCCCTCACCCCAGCCTCTTTCGGGGTCGCCCAGCACTGTGGGGTAGAATGTCCCTCGTCCTGTGTGAGCTCATGGAGAAGTCAGATAACATGTCTTGTCTCGTGAAGCATGGCCTTTCAATGAGGCCGCATCGGAAGGGAGCCCACACCCCAGGAAGTTTCATACAAGCGCATGGCACAAAACAGCCCGAGGGGCAGTGAGGCTGTGACAGACGGGCCGGGCCAGCGACAGAGGCGAGAGAGGCGTGCCTCGGCCTTGTGTGGGGGGAACACGGCTGTTTGTAACATCTAGGTCACTCCATTGCTCGTCCAGTGGTAGCAAGGAACTGTTGGCAAGCGTTGAACAACATCGTTCACCCAGGTCTGGGCTCTAGCAGTCTGACAGGGTGCTGTTCGGATCCCAGAAAGTGACTGCCACTTCTCCTCTGACCAACAAAGGGAGGCCCTGGCGGCCTAGCCCTTCCTCTGAGCCTGCAAAGCTCCTCCGTCCCTGGCTGCCATCAACCCAGGGTCCCGGGAGAGATGTCTCGCATCTCCCCACTTTTTCTGTTACCTTCAGGCAAGTGGAGATGGTCTCTGCGCGGCGGGCGGCCCTCTGTGTGGCAGAACAGCTGAGTTCACCGGGCGCGCTGACTTCCGTCCTCACCGGCACAGGGAGAGGAGTCTGCGGTTGTTCTAAAGGAGAAGACAGGCCAGTTTCGGCTCCGAGCTCCAGGCAGGACAGCCACAGCCTCCCTGCGGGGGGATGCCACTGCTGGCCTCAGGGAGATCTCACCTGCACCAGACTCGTTTAGGGGTATGCGGGTACCTCCTGCTTCCATGTCCGAGGACTGCATGACACAGTCCCTTTCACGGGGACTCCTAGGCTTTGAGGCAGGGTCTGGGCTATGAGAAGGGCTTTGTGTCTCTCCTGTGCTGACAGCTCCTCGAGAGGGGCGGGAAGACAAGGCTGCAAAGCAGGGCACCCCGTGGCCAGTGCTTGTTCAGGACTCACTGCTCTCAGCTCACCCTTGCATGCCTGGCTCTCGTGAGCCCCACACAGGGACACAGAGCCCGTGAGTTACCTGGGTGCCCTTCACCAGCAGAGGTCCCACCCCCATGAGGCGCAGGTTGGTTCTCCCTGTCCTGAAGACGCTGGCACTGTCTGTTCCCTCCCCACCCCAGGGCAAGTGGCGGTCAGAAGCCTGCCTGCCCCTCGCTGGAGCTTCTCTGCAGGTTTGGGATCCTGTCTGTGGGCAGCACACGCACCTGTTTACCCTCCAGGCTGCCCAGCCGGGCCAGTTACCCTGCTGCCCTCGGAAAGCAGCACCGCCGGCCAGTACCTCCCAGGGAGTGGGGGACACGACTAACGGCTCCTGTGCTCCTTTAATCGTGGCCTGCAGCAAGGAGACCGTCTGAATTTTTTAGCTCGATGCTCCACCTCAAGCTGGGAAAGTTGACGGCAAAATCTGTGCTCCTGACAACAAACTCAGTACTGTGCCTACTATTTGTATGGCTCCAGAGGAGCAGAGCCCCTGTTCTGTTGGACAGTGAGGGCGAAGGGCAGGGCAGGGTCACTCGTTGGACTGAAGCTGGAGGGCTAGGCGGCCTTTCTCTGCCTCTCCAAGACTGCAAGGCGCTTCCTGAACTCGTGCTTCATGTGCGTATTCGCGTGTTGAATCTAGCAGCGCCCCTCAGGACCACCCAGTGTATGTGCTGTGTCAGAGCCTTGCCATAGTGGGCACAGGGACCCATCTCTGGCATCTGTGCTCCAGAAAGGCCCCCCAAGGGTCAGCAGGGCTTGGGGACAGCTTCTCAGGGGCCCTGGATGCTAGCAAGGTGTCTGGCTCTGTGTGAACTGGCACCTACACACAGGCCTGGGACACAGTGATGAGGACACGTGTCAGGAGGTGGCCAGGGCACACACAGGACACCCTCACCCCTCTGCATGTGGCCGCAGCACTGTTCATTCTGCAGCAGCACTTTCCTGTTTGTCCTGAATCAGAAAGACGTTTGTGTGTATACCCAGCACCAGCGACATGCATCTCCTCGAACTAGATCTCTCACTTGGCCCCTGGAGCACCAAAAGAGACCCGGTTAAGACGCAGGCTGACAGGGCTGTGCACCTGCCATGTTCTCCTGGAAACTGGCACTGAGAGCAGGTGCCAGGCGGCTGATGGCTGACTGACAAACCTCCAATCTCCTGAAGTGCTCAGCCAGCCTGCTGTGTCTCCCCTGGGGCTGTTAGTCCACATGAAGTATGCAGGGATGACCACTGCTCCAAAATTAAGACTGTACAGGTGAGGCAGGAAAGAAGGCAGGAGATGGGGTGTGCAGCTAAGGGAGCACGTGGTTTCCTGCAGGAATGGAAGTGTTTGGCTGTGTGTGTGTGTGTGTGTGTGTGTGTGTCCCCAAAGCACAAAGAGATTGCTCATGATTTTTAAGGTATAAGCAACTCCAACTATTGCTTGAGCTTCAGAAGCTTAGAAAACAGAGAGAAAAGACTTGAACGAGGGTGGGAGAAATGGGGTATGCTGTGCTGGAGTGGGCCAGCCCTCCTGCCATGCCTCAGTCCAGGGGGCTGGCAGGTGGCAGTGGGACCACGTCAGGGATGGAGTGAGGGGCAGGAGGCACAGCTAGGTGCTTCGACTCCCTCTCAGACTGCCACTTGTCCTCAGAAAGTTCCACTGCAGAGGACACAGACAGACAAGGGCCACAGAGATGTGGACGTGTGTGCAGCAGGTGCAGGAATCGAGGCTCCAGGTGATGAAACCTGTGCTCAGAGCTTAACCCTAAACAGTACTGCGGGAAAGGACACATTGCTGTTCACCCTCCTCAGGTTACTCCCCTCGCTTTGGACACACTGGCCACGTCTGACCACATGTGGAGCAGCCGTGGTCTTCTCTCCTGAGGGACTTTATGTGTGATAAAAATACAGTGAACTTTGCTGCCGGGTACCACCCAGTGGCTCTGCCTATCAAAGTGACTGTGAAAGGGAAGCATTTCGGATCCAGTCAGCATGTCAAGGCAGCCAGGAAGCACAACTAAAGCCCCTTGAGAAAGAGAGCTTCAAAAATTGCTTAAAGGAGGGGCCAGGGAGTTAGCTCAGTGGTTCCGGCACCTGTCTTGCAAGCGCAAGGACCCCGGTAACCACATAACAATACTGGGCGTGGAGACTCACGCCCAGCAGCAATCAGTACCACATACCACAGTGCCGGGCGTGGTGGCTCACGCCTGTCATCCCAGCACTCGGGAGGCAGAGGCAGGAGGATTGCTGTGATGTGAGTTGGAGGCTGAGCTCAGGGCCAGCCTGAACCACAAAGCGAGACCCTGTCTCGAAAAAACCAAAAAAAAAGAAAAAATTGCTTAAAGCAGTGTCCAGAGTGATGGGATAAGTCTGCTCGAAACAAGAAGGGTGGCTGACAATGAGTCTTTCAGTGTAATACATTTTAAAAATTAAATATTCAAGGTAATTTCTATCATACCTCTGGCAAGGAGACATACGTGTGTGGACAACACAGACAGGATGTGTACAAAAGACACAGACATGGACAGGGACAGGTTTAAGCAATTAAAGCAGCCAGGGCTGGGATCTGGCCTCAGACTGGGTGGCAGGGAGCAGAGGCTGCCAAGTAGCCACAGGCATGGGGTATGTTCCGGTGCTCCCTACCCCAGCATGCATCCCAGGAATAGCGCAGCCCAGCCTGGGCACCATGGGGCATGAAGTTCACCAGGGTGTTGGACCTGTTTTACTCGGTAGTGATTTTGTATTGTGCAATTATTTTTGCAAATACTGAAACTCCAATGTCCGCAACTTCCATAGCTTAATTTCAGGTAAGTGTCCTGTATTAGCAGGAACTCTGCTTGGAGCGACAAGCTGTGCGCCACCCCCATCCAGGCCAGTCTGCACCCGCTGGACTTCGCACAAACCCACAGGCCCTGGGGGCCATTTTCTGAGACAGCACTTGGAAGGGAAGGGGCCCCTGTCCTCACTGCACCTGCGCTGGGCTTTCCTCAGGGTCAGAGAGAGGGCAGGAGGCGTCAGCCTGGAGGAGGACACTGAGAGACCAGCCTGGCTGTCCCTGCTGCCAGGACTTGGCCTCTCCAGCCTTGAGGTCCAGAGCGAGTCCAGGAGAGTTACAAGCTTCAGTCTCCTCACCTGAAGCACAGTGCAGTTCCGCACAGTCACTTCGCAGCACTGACAGTGAGCTGATGGACCAGGAGGAGGGCATAGCAGGACCACCCCTGAAGGAGAAGTGCATGCCAAGGGGCTGCGGAGTCCAGCTGGAGCCGGAAGAGCTGACCCCACAGCGTGGCTGGCCCCGCTGAGAACAGGAGCCGAGGCCTGCCCGGCCCACTGCACGGAGGACGCCAGGCTCCCTGAAACCCTGCTGCGCAAGCTTTAAGGAATGTGCTTCCCGGCTTCTAGGAAGCTCTACTGGCTCTACTGCGGGCCCCAGCTGGGCTGTGGCAGCACCAGCACCAGCACCAGCACTCCCTCCCCTAGCGTCCTCTTCCCTGCTGGGCCCGACCACCTCCGCCGTGAGGTCGGAGGGGCTGCGGTTGGCTGCAAGCCATGGTCACTGTCTTACCAGCTCCCCGACCCCTTCCCCCGCCCTGACAGCCATGTGTCCTCGGAAGCCATGGCTAATTTGTTCCTTTTCCAGGGACCCAGAACACTCACTGTGTTGTGATACAAATAATGTCAGCAGCCACTAATTAGAGAAATAAAATATTAGGTTGGGAAGAAAATTTCAAATGCATTTGCCTATTTAACTTCTCTTGTCAGGGCCACTCATTAAAATTAATAGCAGTTAGTGCTAATAAAAATGATTCTGAATTTCACGAGGCCTTTTTTCATCTTTGAGGCTCCTACTTTATCAAAATGTCTGAGTTCTGAGACCTGTGAGGTAGAAAGGGAGTGGGAAGGCCCCAAAGCCTTGCCAGCCATGCCCACAAGGGCGGCCCAGGAGCGGTACACACTCATACCTGCACTTGCACATACACGTGAGCGGACGCGTGTGCACACATGGACGACCTGCGTGTGTACACACCCTTCCAAGCAGTCTGACATCAGTGGTGATGACATCTACCCAGTGTATTTACAGACAGAGTTGTGACCATAACTGACGTCCGCAAGAAACAGCCCTCCACTCTCGGGGCCGGAGGTCGGAATTAGACCGGTCTCACCCACTCAAGTTCCTTCTGCACTAGTCCCTGACCAAGATGTGGTCTTTTGCACAGAGGACTGTCCTAGACCATGTCCTGCTCGGGAAATGCTATCTTGCTTCTGGGAAGTGGAGAGAGAGTTTACTACAGTTAATTAGCTCTGAGAAGCTGTCAGGAGAGCGGGTTCCTGTGAGAAATGCATCCTGGTGACCTCCACAGGACAACAGGGTAGAGACATTGGAAGAAACCAGGTCGTTGCGCAGGGCGTCGCCGAATCCAGCCCGAACCCCAGGTGCAGCCACACCCTCCCACACTCCCCGTGCCCAGTGTCCACTCTGTGCCGCCCTCCAGGCCAAGGGCTATTTAAGGCATCTTTGTGCCCTATGGGTTTCCGGTGGACGTTGTAAGATTTGCCTCATGCTTATTTCACCACAGCCGGACCCTAGGACGGGGCTTCCGGGGTGTGAGCTCCGCTGTGCGTGAGCTCTCCAGCCTTCAGCTCGACACACCCCCGAGCCCCAAGCTCCACAGGAGGGACGGCCCGTCCCTGGGACACAACACTGATGCCCACCTGAGACGAGAGGCTCCCTCTGACTTGCGGTGTCAGGAGACTCAGTCCGCGGTCAGGAGCTACAGGTGGAAGGCCGAGGTGGAGGAGGCCTGCGTCACTCACGGCCAGCTCTGGGAAGCAGAGCAAGTGGGCAGCACCAACGCAGGTGTCCAAGGTCATAGTCCGGAGCCCAGACACACCCAGAGCCGTGCTCTGCCACCCCCTCCGGTGCCCAAGCCAGTCGGGCTGACACCCCCTCTAGCTACATCACTGCAGCTGTGACTCCTTTCCTTTCTGAGTCTTGACAGGTACTGGGCCGCCTGATTTTGTGGCCCAGATATGAAATTCAGATAACCAGGAACACTTTTTAGAGTTAGCCTCTATTAAATGCCACATAGAACTCAACACATCCTTCAAAAGTGTGCACAGTTCCCTAAAATGTAAGTGTCAGAGGATGCATCGTACTTGGCCCCCGCTACTTACCTGTTCCTGGCCGGGGGCTGTGTTGCCCTTCTCACTGCTGCAGCACCTTGTCCCTGATTACTTTGCTCAGACATCCAGGACACGACTGTGACATCAAAAAGGGATCACCTTTGCACTGTGTAAAAACCAGCAGCTTCAGAGCGAACAGCATAGTGGACCCTGATATAAACTAGACTGGTTTATATTGGTATATTAGACACCAGTCTCACTTTGGCAACTGCACCCTGTAACCATGCTGATCCAAGTCATTCACACTAGGGAAAACTTCAGGCAGGGAGGATGCATGGAAACCCTTTACTTGCTGTGGGCTTTTCTGTAAACCTAACCTGCTCAAATATGAATCAACTTTAAAAGCAAACATGCTCTGGATCATGTGCATTTGCTCATGAATTGGCTTTTTTTTATGAGGTGAGTGGAATCCAGCTTCCACGGTATAAAGTCAGAAGCACACAGACCTGGACGGATGGGGAGGTGGCCCGGGACCTGGGTGTCCAAGGAGCTGGGGTCAGATGCCCGCACGCTCCCGTGGCACCTGGCTCAGACTGAAACTCAGCGGGAGCTGCTCCAGAGCCTGGTGTGCAGCAGGCCAACAGGATGTGGGCACTGGGCCTGTTTGCTTCCAGAAGGAAGCCCCTCCTAGCCCACACTGCCGTCCTCCTGTCAGGGCCCTGCCTCTGTGTCAGGCAGCTTCTGTTGCTGTGATAAAACACCCGAGACAACCAGGCTCTAACAGGAAAGGATTCTTGTGGCTCACAGAGGCTTGGGCTTTGGAGAGTCAAAACTCCACGGCAGGCCTGTGAGAGCAAAGAACAGGGAAGGGGCTGGAGAGGGCCTGGGCTCCTGGGCTCCTGGGCTCCTGTCCCCGCCAGGATGACTGGCTGGGTCCCGGACTCTTAGGGGCACCATGCCCACAGCAGCACCCCCAGGGGCTGGGCCTTCGGCACCTGGCCTGGGGACACTTGTACATCCCCGTTTTAGCAGCTGCTGCAGCTTTCCCAGCCACAGTCCTGAGCCCTGGGTGTCTGGGTTAGGAGAAGCCCAGCCCCCTCCACGCAGCACCTCGGGTACTGTGCCCGGGCACTTAATCCTCCTGTGGTCCCCGGGGTCAGTGTGCCCTCACCATGAGCAGATGGGGAACCCAGACTGTGCAAGACACCTCCCATCTTTGATCCCCATGGAGCCCAAAAGTCCTGAATGCCAGCTCTTCCTACAGCCCCCCCCACACACACACTGGGAGACTTTAAGTCTCAGAGATTACACTTTAAAAATTAAAACAATTAAATCTTATTTTTAAAAATGGACACTTATTATATATTATGAAATAGAAAATACTCAAAGCAAAATGGGGTGAAGGGATAAATAATGAGGGGAAAATAATGAGATTAGAACAAAAAAGAAAGGAAACAAAGCTTATGTATATAGGGGGCGGGGGTGGTAGGGTGGGTAGGGCTATAGGAAAACATAAGAATTAAGTTGTGTCATGTACTGCTACAAATTCTCATTGTTGAGTACAATCATGATGTGTATATGTAATGTACTAATAAAGATTTCAATTTAAAAAAACGGTATTTATAAGCTATCATATGTATTTTGGTTATAAATTTTAATGGACAACTACAAACATTTTAGAAGGAATCTATTCCTTTGAAAACCATACATTTGATTGTTTTTATAATTTGGTTTAATATATGTACAGTTTTTGCTGAGAATCGCATTTAAATACAAGCTTGAAATACATTACTTTTTAATTTGTTGAATTGCTCTTGCTGATAAAACAGGATACAGTATGTGAAAAATCTTGATCAGTACAAGATAAAGAGAGATTACAGTGAAATGTATGCAAAATGTATGCAAAAACTGACAGATAAGGGGGGAATGGTATTTACCTAGCACCTATAATTTTCAGCACTCTGTGAGGCTAACTTAGACTTAAACTTTACATTAAAAAAAAAATAAAATTAGGGGCCACAGAGTTAGCTCAGTAGTTCCGGCGCCTGTCTTGCAAGAGCAAGTGTCCGGGTTTGATTTCCTGGCAACCACGTACCATACTGGGCGCGGAGACTCACACCCAGCAGCCATTGGTAGCACATACCACCACAGTGCCGGGCGTGGTGGCCTCCGCCTGTCATCCCAGCACTCGGTTGGCAGAGGCAGGAGGATTGCTGTGATGTGAGTTGGAGGCTGAGCTCAGGGCCAGCCTGAACTACAAAGCAAGACCCTGTCTCAAAAAAAAAAAAAAAAAAAATTAGAAAAGGGCTGGAGATGAACTCAGTGAGGGCCCTGGGTGCAGTCACTCACACACACACACACACACACACTCACACTCACACACACACACTCTCTCTCACACACACACACACACACACACACACATACACACACAGAATGACATAATTTGCAAGTTATGCTGTCTTTCTTTTTGGGGGACAGAGTCCCATTTTGTAGTTCAGGCTGGCCCTGAGCTCAACCTTGAACTCACAGCAATCCTCCTGCCTCTGCCTCCCGAGTGCTGGGATTACAGATGTGAACCACCATACCCAGCACTGTGGTGTGTGGTTCTGATTGCTGGTGGGCGTGAGTCTCCATGCCTGGCACTGTTGTATGTGACTATCAGGGGTTGAACCAGGTGCTTGCACTTGCAAGGCAGGCGTCGGGGCCGCTGGCTAAATCCTTGGCCCCTGTGCTGTCTTTTTTTTTTTTTAACCATCAATCCGAACGCCAGATGTGCATGTGCCCTGCACTGTTTGGTGGCTGCTGACTCCAGGCACACATTGCTTCTACCCATTCTGTGGCTTCTTCACTGAAGGAGGCAGGATTTTCAACATGGATCCTCTTCCGACTCCCAGAATCCAGGTGCCGGTGCCCTGCTGCAGCCCCTTGCCATGGACCCTACTGGGCATGAGGGGCACACGCAGCTCCTGGGTCCTCAGAGGCCCACAGGAGAAAGGGCTGATGAGCAGTCAGCGTGCAGAGAGCGGGTCACACTGGAGCTGGGCTGCAGGGCCTCGGGGTCAGCTCCTTCCTTCTGGGTAGTGGAGGGCTTGGCATATGCATCCTGGCCCTCAGCAGAGCCTTAGTGAGCATTCCTGGCCCTGCTGCAAGACAGCTGTCCAAGACTTGTGTGGATCTGCCAAAGAAGCCAGCGAGGTTTTCTGAGCTGTGGGAAGAGGCCTCGGACAAACAGAGGTGGTGCTCCTGCCTCCCAGCACAGAAGGCTACAGGGCCCTCTCTGGTCCTGACCAGCCACCGCCTCTGCTCTGGACCCCGGACCTCATGGTGCAGCCAGATGCAGGGGCACCTGGCTCCTGCAGCCAGGCCTCCTTGGGACCTGACAGGCACGTGGGCACCTGACCCTCACAGCACAGTGAGGTTCCTCGGGAAGAACCGCCTTCACAGCGCCTCCCTGCAGCCTGGAGCTGCACAGGAATGGCGGCTGGGCCCTCTCCCGCTCACCCCTACTGCAGGCCTGGGCCTCCCGGGCTGTGGGCCACAGCCCTACCTGTCCATCACCTGAGGGGCTGCTGGGAATCACATGACCATTAGAAAACAAACGGTTTCCCTGCTTGGGAGCCAGGGAGGAGGAATCTGGCTGCTCGACAGCCTCCTATTTATATAAATCAGTGTCATCCAGGAGGTGGTGCAGGGCTTTGGTCCCAGCTCTCCGCAAGGCTGAAACAGGAGGA
>PVIR01014610.1:0-39916 GCA_004026965.1 Petromus typicus | reverse complement strand
CCTCATCTGCACACCCCCCCCTGCTCACCTGCGCCCCCCACCGGCTGACCCACGGGACGAGGGGAGGCTAATGCGCAAGCGCACTGCCCACGAGCCCCGGTGGCCTCCTGCTCGTGTCCCTGGGCACTCAGCCGCATTAGCTCTGCCCTCTGCTCCCGCCTGCACGTGGCAAGACCGACCGCTTCTTGGGGGAGCTACTGAGGGGGTTCAGGAAGCCAAGGCATCTCAGAGTGGTGGCTGATTTTAATGGCGGGGGCTGAAGGGTCTCTGCTCCCGGGCTCGGGTTTTGTCTCTTCGGCCCTCCGACCCCCCGGGGTCAGCGCGAGGGGGGAGGCAGGCCGCCCGCCACTCCGTCCCGCCCCCTCCCGCCTGAGCAGCGCCCCTGGGCTGTTTCCATCCTGTTCCCAGCAGCATTCAAGGTCAGAACGCAGCTTACACCCCAGAAGGAGCGGATTCCGCTGTGCGGACACTAACCCGGCCCGGCTCCGCCTGCAGCAGAAGCGCCCCTCCTGCTCCCCAGGGGAGCGAGCCCCACGAGGCCGGGGGACAGCTCAGAGACTCTGGACACTGAGCTTGTCGTGGAAGCGCTGTCGCTGACCCCTCCAGGTCGGTCGCACAGGGCGCCACCCGAAACGCTACGTGCGCGGCCTCCAGGTAACCGTGGTCTTCCGAGATAGGGAAAAGGAAAAGGTGAGGAGGCAGGGACTGGAAACGGGGAGGGCGGTGAAGGCAGCGGACAGAGCAAAGACTGGAGAGGAGGAAGGACCCATATACCCTGGAGTCAGAGAAACGCTTTCCAAACCGTAACTTCCGCACCCGCCTTCTGACCGACCTTGGGCACGGGTAGCTCCAAGGCCTCCGGCCCTGAACTACCGATCGGGGATAACGGACGATTTTGTAAGTAAGTGACAGGGTTTTGTGAGGAGTAACGTGGCAAGCGCCAACGCCAACAGTCCGGTCAGGCATTTCTGGTTCGGCCTCTTCTTCCTCCCTCCCACCCCCCGGCTCTACTCAGTGCTCTTCCTTTTCCTTCTGTCTCTCTCTTTTTTTTTTTCTGTCCTCCCTACTTGTCTTTGTTCAGTCATAATCTATAGGAACTATAATATGCATGGTGTTCATAGTTAGATTTATTGGCTAAAGCTGAAAACTTCTTGTCTTCATTTTTTAGAGAGGTAGGTTAGTGGGTTTCAATTAGTCTTGATTTTAAAAGATGAGGGGAAACAAAACTAAATGAAGTTGGCTTTGTGGTCCTCGATCATTTTCTTCCACAGACTTGTAACACTGAAGATTAACCTAACCTTCAAGCTTGGAAGGAAATAACTTTGCCCTCAGGGAATGAGATTCTAATTCGGATTTGAACTGAGGGGCTTAGTTTTCCTCTTTGTGCTATAAATCTTACTGTGGTAATTGAGTAGCCTTCTACCTGTCACCTGAGACGGACACACACATCGGGCCACGTGGGGGACACTGGATGGTCTCAGACTCGCGGCACCACACCCCTGCCTGGCACAGGCCTGGCCCGCTCACCCAGCGCAGGCTCACTGGGCCTCTGCAGGTACTGCAATAGCCAGCGCTGATGGAGTTCCTTTTCTGTGTCAGCATAATGCTCAGTACTCGATAGAGTACTCATTTCATCTTCGAACCGCCGGGGTAGCTGAGCCTTGGAGAAGCCAGGAGCTGCCGCAGTCAAGACCTGGGACGCGGCCCAGCCCCCAGCCCCTCCCGCGCCCATCTCCCACGGCCTCCTGGGCTCTGGGCTGCATGTTTTCAGAAAGACCACTGAGGGGTCAGGAGGCGGCCAGGGCTGCCCTCAAATGGCCTCAGAGACCATCTGTTTACAGAATACTATTCAGCCATAAAGAAGAGTGAAATTATATCATCGGTAGGAAAATGGATAGAAGTGGAGATCATGTTTAGTGAGAAAAGTCAGGCTCAGAAAAACAAGTATTTCACATTCTCCCTAATATGCCATGAAAGTCGGAGGAAGACTGTTATTATTAAACTAGGGGAAAGCGGGGTGGGAGGTAATGGGACGGCTACGATCAAAATGTATGATGTGCACATAAGAAAACACCATGTTGAAACCAAATACTTTTTAAGAATTAATATACATTAATTTTTTAAAATAGTCCATTTTCTACATGAATGTGACCAGAAGTCACGAAAATAGCTCCTCCGGGATTCCGGGGGTGGCCTGGCATGAGGGCCCAGCCCCGCCACACCCTGTCATGTTGCTCTGGGAGGCTGGGCAGATCCCCCGCTCTGAACCGCTGTGTTCTTTCCGGGAATGGTTACGCTACAGCAGGAAGGACAGATACCGTCCCAGCTTTACCACGCCGTGTCCTGAAAGGGTGTCAGGGAGGTGAGTCCTGAGTCCGTGCCGTCCTTCCCACCGACCCCTCTCTCTCTGGGCAAATTCCACAGTCTCTCTCGGGGATACATTCCAGAATTTTACTATTCTGTCTCCTGAACCCCATGTGTATCAACCAAGGACAGAAATGATGGGGTGAAGGAGGGTCTGTCCAGGGGCCTCTTGAAAGTGGCTACTTAAGGCCTCAGATGAGCCAGCTCAGATCTCTTCGTCCAGGTCAATGGTGCCAGCGCCTAGAGTATTTCTCAAGACTTCCTTGCTTCTCCTATTTTCCACTACTCAGGTTTCAGGTTTTCTTGTTTGTTTGTTTTTGTTTTTTATGGTACCAGAGACTGAACTTGGGACCTTTTACTTCTAAGGTAATCGCAGTACTACTTGAGCTAAATCTCCAGTCCTACTACTCAATTTTTAATTACCTCTGTATTTCCACATTGTTTTAAAATGTAGGGACAGGGACAGGGATTTAGCTCTGTGGTTCAGACACCTACCTTGCAAGTACAAGGGCCCAGGTTCAGTCCCCGGTAACCACATACAACAATGTCAGGTGTGCAGACTCACGCCCAGCAGCAACCAGTACCACATACCACAGTGCCGGGCGTGGTGGCTCACGCCTGTAATCCCAGCACTCGGGAGGCAGAGGCAGAAGGACTTCTGTGAGTTTGAAGCTTGCTTGGGCTACATAGTGAGCTCAGGGCTAGCCTAAACTGCAAAGCAAGACCCTGTTTCAAAAAATAAATAAAATAAAATAATAAAATGTAGGGACAAAATAAAGTGTCTGAATAATAATCGGTTTACATGTCTGGTCTCCTAATAATTCCCATGCCCCCGTTGTACTTGTCCATAAAAGAAAGAGCCCCGCTTCCCACCCCGGGTCCTCAACTTGAGTTCCGAGAGAGGAATTAGATCAACAGTGAAGGAACAGACAGGACAAATTCTCTGAGTGGAGCGCTTTGCCTTCTTTTAATTTAAGATCATGTGCTTAATGAAAACTGGTATTCTTCCAAGTCCCTCTGAGATGTATCTCATCTCATCTGTTCTGGGGAGAAAGTGACAGTCCCTGCACCCACTGTGTGCTGGCTGGTGGGGGACAGACGTTGCGGCTGTGAATCTCCTGCTCTGGCGCCCCGGGGGAGAGAGCGACGTGGGAGATCACTCTGTCCAGATGGACAGCGGGCAGTCTCCACCAGCAGGTGCCTCGGTCCTACGCTGGATGTGTCAGGTCACTCGGCCTTCTGTGACGGCCAGTCTGACGTGGGCACAGGGCGGGTGCTTAAGTCTCACTTGATGAGTGAATGAAAGACATCTGTTCAGATTTTTGTTGTTTTCTGCAGTTTCGGGGATTAAACTCAGGGTCTGCGAACTGAGCTTTCTCCTCAACCTTTTTTTTTAGGTTTTTTGAGACAGGGTCTCGCTTTGTGGTTCAGGCTGGCCCTGAGCTCAGCCTCCAACTCACATCACAGCAGTCCTCCTGCCTCTGCCTCCCGAGTGCTGGGATTACAGGCGTGAGCCACCACGCCCGGCACTGTGGTATGTGGTGCTGATTGCTGGTGGGCGTGAGTCTTCACACCTGACACTGTTGTATGTGGTTACCGGGGACTGAACCCGGGCCCTTGCACTTGCAAGACAGGCGCCGGAACCACTGAGCTAACTCCCCGGCCCAGCCCTTTTTTTTTTTTTGAGACAGAATCTCACTAAGCCACTCAATTATCCAGACTGGACTCAAACTTGCTCTCTCCCTGCCTCAGCTTCCCAGGGTTCCGGGCTTATAGGCGTACGCCGTCACACTCAGCTGAGAGTCATTTTTAGAAGCCCTACCTTTCTAAAACTCCGGCTTTCAGCGCAGGGTATCCAACAGTTACATGGCTACAAAGTTCTAGGCATTGCTGAAAAGTAAGGCAAACTATAAACAGCAGCCGGAACCCAGCCTCACGCAGACTGAGTAGACAAGACCCCCGTGCGCGGGCCGACCCAGGCGGTGGGCCCGGTGGGGAAGACAGGAAGCGCCGGGCGTGGATGGCGCTCGAGGGAGTGAGAAGGTGAGGACCCTCGGCAAGGATCCGATGGGGGAGTGAGGGGAGCCGCGCACACACCCAGGAAGGTCTTCCAGCAGGGGACCAGCGAGGCAGGGCCTGCGGTGGGGCGCCCCGCCGAGACAGGGGGACCCGACCAGGCCAGCCCCGGGTTTTAACTAAGACGTTGCCTTTGGTTTTCCTCTGGGAAGCGGAAGCCCTGGAGGGTCCGGGCGGCCTTCCCTGTCCCAGGCCTCACTCCGGCTGCTGCACTGTGACCGCAGAGACAAAGGTGGAGGCCGGAGGCCTCACGGGGCGCGGTGTGGACAAGAGAGACCACAGGCGCGTGGTGCACGGGGCTCGGCCTGAGCTGCGGAGAGGAGGGGCGGCTTCCAAAGCCGGAGGTGTGCCCGGTCCGCGCCCCTCTCGGACTGCGCTCACTTCCTCCCCCGGCAGGGCAGCGGCCTGCCGCGGAGCGGGCCTGGGGTCCTCTGCGGACCCGGGGACCCTGGAAGCGCTGCCACGCTCTGCTCTGTGAAGCGCCCGCGGGAAGATGGCCGAAGGCCTCCTGTCTTGCTGTTTCCAGGCCCGGACCTTTCCCTCCTGGGTTCCGCCCCCCAGCCTCCCCTCCTCACTGCAGGGGAGCCCCGAGCCTGACGAGGCGGGCACCCAGGTCCTGCTCCGACTCGGCTCCACCCGGTGAGGTCACTGCGGCCTACATCGCGCACCTGCTGCAGTGCAGAGCTGGTGAATGGCTCTTCGCTTTATGGGTGTGACTTAACAAAATGACTTTTCCACCTTCCAAACGAACGAAAAGCACCTTCGGATTTGCCTTCCTGTGACACTACGATAGTCCACTCACCCGCACTACAAATTCAAAGACGCGACCGTTTAAATGCACAAGGACAGGCTCAGAAGGAGGCGGCGAGGCCTGTCGGACCCAGGAAGGCCAAGGGTCCCACAGACCGTGGACATCCAAAGATTGACAGCGGACCGCAGCTTCGCAAGTGGGCCTGGACGAGGGACGGTCAGTCTGACGCCCCCTTGTCACGCAGGGCACAAGGGCTGTCCAGCCGCACTGCCTCGGCGGGCAGGAAACGGAGGAGGCGCCCCGGCGGGGCGACGCGGGGCTGCACCGGCGCAGGAGGCTCGCTGGAGACCTCAGCGCCACCCGCCGCTCCCGCACGGCCGCCCACACGGCCCAGGGCGGCGCTCACGCTCACGCTCACGCTCACCGCGCGGGCGGCCTCACCTTCCCGCTTCATGCCCATGACCAGGCACTTCTGGTAGCGGCAGTACTGGCAGCGGTTGCGCTGGCGCTTGTCGATGAGGCAGTCCTTGTTGTCGCGGCACGTGTAGATGAGGTCTTTCCTGATGGTCCTCTTGAAGAACCCTTTGCAGCCTTCGCAGCTGTACACCCCGTAGTGCTTTCCTGGTTACGGGGTGGGGAGAAAGGGCCAAGGTCTGTCCCTGTGTTGTGGTGGGTCGGGCACCCCACCGGGGGACGGGGCCGGCGGTAACTAGCAGAGAACCGACTTCGGCCCGGAACCAGACCATAACCAGTGCCCTCCGGGCCCCTCCCTCCTCGTCGGGGACTCTGGACAGCACTGTTAGCCAGTTCCTCTTCTAAGACTTGTTTATGTTTATGTTACCATGACAACTCTTAGAGTTGCTGAAACACACGTCCTGCCTCAATCTAAGATTTCACTCTTCATAATAAACAAAAAGATGTTCCCTGTCATTTACAAGAGGTGATTAGCACACCCAGAGAACGGGTGCATTTGAAAGGCTTATTACGGGACACACCGCATCATCACGGACTCCCCGGACAATACTGCTTTCTTCCGGGGCACTTCCGGAAGGCCTTCATGAGTGAGTGTCTTCGGGAGGTGTGAGCAGCACTGTGGCGAGTGCCACTGCCCAGGGCCGCCAGCACAAGGGCACAGTATGCCCTCATCTACTTTACTAGAGACCTGGCACCATGTGGCTTCTGGCTCTGCCCGAAGGTTAAAGCCACCGCGGAAGCTAAAGAGGTTCGAATCAGCTAGGAATGAAGGCAGCCATGACGACACGGGAAAGACAGGGAAGAGGACGTCCAGCGCTGCTTCAGAAAGTGGCCAGGAGGATGGGTAAGCGCGTCTGAAGAGAAGGGTGCATTTGGAGGGGGTTCATGGCACTGGGTCTTTCCCTGTGAAGCATTTTTAAAGTTCATTCACTGTATTGTTTAAGCCTCGTATAACCGAGCAGATAAAGAACTTCGGTTTACCTAGGCTTTCTCTAAAATCGAGGCTGCAGGCTGACGGAACTCACTTTTAATTACTGTCCTTTACCGCCAAGTCTGAACAGAGTCCTGAGTTCTGACCTTTGGAAGAGCTCGCTGCTGGCGGATGACACAAGGTAGTACATGATCTTTCTAGTACGCTGCGCGCACCACTCCGTCCTTAAATACGACTGAGCGTCTGACAGCGGCTGCTCATTCTGGAATGACTGGCAGCAGGTTTCATTGCCTCGTTACCCGCAATGACCCTGGGCAGTAATGGCTCCCTGGTGACAGGAGGGCCGTGCCCCCGCAGGCACAGGCCTTAGGAACCAACTTCTGAGCTCCACCTGAGCACAAGGCTTTCTCAGCATTCTGCTGGGCGGCTGTGCCGTGTTGACTGAAACTGTGGAACCTGAAAAATGTGCAGAATCAGATCGTTCAAAATATATCAGAATCTGATTCGTAAAAACAAACTGTGGTGGGGCTGGGGATTCAGCTCAGTGGTTCTGGCGCCTATCTCATAATGGCCCGGGTTCGACCCCCATTAACCACATACAACAGTGCTGAGTGTGGAGACTCACGGCCACCAGCAATCAGAACCACATACCACAGTGCCGGGCGTTGTGGCTCACGCCTATAATCCCAGCACTCGGGAGGCAGAGGCAGGAGGATTGCTGTGATGAGTTTGAGGCTGAGCTCAGGGCCAGCCTGGACTACAAAAGTGAGACCCTGTCTCAAAGAAAAAAAAAAAGGGGGCCGGGGAGTTAGCTCAGTGGTTCCGGTGCCTGTCTTGCAAGTGCAAGGACCCGGGTTCAATCCCTGGTATCCACATACCATACTGGGTGTGGAGACTCATGCCCAGCAGCAACCAGTACCACATAGCAGAGTGCCTGGCATGGTGGCTCATGCCTGTCATCTCAGCACTCGGGAGGCAGAGGCAGGAGGATTGCTGTGATGTGAGTTTGAGGCTGAGCTCAGGGCCAGCTTGAACCACAAAGCGAGACCCTGTCTCAAAAAAAAAAAAAAACCTAAAAAAAAGATAAATAAACAAAATGTGGTCTCATTCAGCCACAGACCTGACGTGACTTTCTCAATGTGATATTAAAAATGAACATGAAATCCCTGGGAGCTACCAAGTGTAAATACCTGCATGTCTGAGTTTACAGGTGTGAAGGTGAAATGGTAGCACCTGACTTCCAGCCTGGGGGAAATCCAGCCTGTATCTGATTCATTGGCCATGTTAATCTAATGAATTCACAGCAGTGATAAATACGGGGTTGTATCTTGGACTCAAGAACCAAAAGCTCATAGCTCTGAAATGCTGGCCTCCGAGCAACGCGGGACCGATCTGTCAAGTGCGTGACATGGCCGTGCCAGGGCTTTGCCACACAGTGTATGAAGGGACCACCCAGGCCTGAGCTAACGTAGCCACGCGCAGGAGATGCTCAGTCAGGCTGAGGCCAGCATTCTACCACGCGGAAGGCCGGGCTGCACGATTTGGAAATGACTTTTTCACAGCAAGCAAAGATCAGCCGCATAGCCAGTGAGTTCCAGGCACCTAGGACTTCTGGCGGAGACCTAGGACTTCTGGCGGAGACCTAGGACTTCTGGCGGAGACCTAGGACTTCTGGCGGAGACCTAGGACTTCTGGCGGAGACCTAGGACTTCTGGCGGAGGAGCATTGTGTAATGGCTTGGTAGGTAAGAAGACAGAGGAAATATCCCTCCGCCAGTCATGGACAGCTAGAGATAAGGAAAGACCCGTCCTCATCCCCTTCCTCACATCAGCACATCAGAGCTTTGGACGTGTGCAAGGACAGCAGAAGCAGGAAGGGTGGACAGGGAGGAAAGAAGTCAGGGAAGCGGCGGGATCAAAGTACAGAAAGCAGTGATGACACACTTGTTCGCACCCGTAAAAATGCGTTGAAAATCTAGAAGGCTGTGAAGGAAGCATACTAAAATATTAAGGGTTTTCTCTCACCTGCGACATTATGCGACATTTTACTTTTTCTTTGTACTTTTCTGTTTTTTCAAATTTTGTACTTTGAGATATTGTTTTCTTGTTAGTTGTTTGGAGTATTTTATAATTATAAAAAATAATTTTGGGGCTGGTGATTTAGCTCAGTGGTTCCAGCACCTGCCTTGCAAGCACAAGGGCCCAGCTTCGATGCCCGGTAACCACATACAACAATGCTGGGCATGAAAACTCACGCGCACCAGCAATCAGGACCACATTCCACAGTGCCAGGCATGGTGGCTCATGCCTGTAATCCCAGCACTCAGCAGGCAGAGGCAAGAGGATTGCTGTGATGTGAGTTTGAGGCTGAGCTCAGGGCCAGCCTGAACTTTAAAAAGCGAGACTTGTCTCAAAAAAAAAAAAAAAAAGAATAATAATAATTTTTAAGGAATACAAGCAGTCTAGCTTAAGATGTGTGAAAATCACAGCAGCCTCTCTATCCTCAGTACATCAAAGAGAGCCACCAAGAAGAAGCGATTCTAAACTATTTGCAACAAATCTAATCCCCAAAGATAAAAATCACAGTTTAGATTTGTAAGGATTGCTGGCAGTGACAGGAACTCCCAGGCTGAGCCCCCAGCTAGCCGCCCTAAAGGACATGTGTCTTGTCACAGGGTACCACGTGCGCAGAGAGCGCACAGCAGACCCCTTCTCTGGGTCTGTCCCACCCAGCCCCGTGAAAAGCCCCCGCATCTGCTGGTACCTGATGATCTGTCCCCACAGATGGCACAGATGTGTTTCACTAGGGCCCCAGGACTGGTGGACGGGTAGCTCATGTTGCCGAGCCCAGGGAGCCCTGGCAGGGGCTTGACGTCCTCCGAACTGCTGATGCTGTTGACCACATTGAGCTGCAAGAGAAGAAAAAGCAAAAAAGCGCAGCCGGGGTGAATCTCACGCCCAGGGCCCGCAGCCCTGAGGAAGAGACAAGTTCTACGTCAAGGCGTCAGCTCCAAGCTGGGCGTAGCCAAAACTCCCTAGCTGTGACTGAAGTTCAGGCAGGGAAAAAAATACACAAGAGGGAGAAAGCCTCTCAGACTTCTAGAACCTGAGCCACGTTACAACGCAGCTCCACTGGTCTCTGTGCTTGTGCTCATCTTCCTTCAGTGTTTCCTTTGAGCAGGAAGCGCTGGCTGAAGTGCTGACCCAGGGCAAAGTAGCTGTGTGTCTTTAAATTTTTTATGAACTACCCATTGCCAGTTCAGCGGGTGCTCTAGCAGAGATGGCCCTCAGGCAAGAGGGTCCCCCTGGGAGTGCTGAGCAAAAAATGCAAATCCATTCATTAGTCAGTCAATAGTCATTCCCCAGCATGCACCCTCCCAGGCCTTATGCCAGGCTCCAGGAAAAGGCAAATGAAATGCACACCCAGAGGACTTTCTGAGTGAAATGGAAGAGAAGGATCTTGCCATGATGGGCTCTGAGCGCCCACAGAAAATTCCCATATCATACAGTGGCACAAAAACTGGGGAGAAGGCCCCAAGGCTTTTGCACAGTGGGGCTTGCACCCTGGGGTCTGTGCACACCAGGCAAGTGCTCCTCTGCTGAGCTACGTCCCCTGCACTTCTTATGTTTCATTTTAAGACAGGGTCTCTCTGTGTAGTCCAGGTTAGCCTTGTGATCTTCCTGCCTCGGCTCACCGAGTAGCAGGGATTATAAGCGTGCACCACCATGCCTGGCTGTCAGATGATGTTTGTGAACTGGATCATGACTGAAGGATTATCTTCCCATGAAAGTGCAGTCTGCAGAGCCAGACACTGTTCCAGCCTAATCCTCCCAGAGCCTGACAAGGCGCCGGGCATGTAGTGGGGAGCCAGAGATTGGGTGGCTCAGCGGCTGAAGCCAGTTTGTCCCTGTCTGTACCACTTGTCCCAGGTTGGTAGTAGCTCCCCATCCTGCCCCTGGAGCCATGGGGCGGTGACTGATGAGCTGTTACCCCGCATTTTGTATCCAGTGGAGAAAACAAGCCGAATGAGTCCAAGTCAGTCACAGAGTAAGAAAGGCCCAAGGCCCCACGGGTCTTACGATGTCATTCTGGGTGCCGTGAAGGGAGAGTAAAACCGAGTGGGCAGCCCCGAGCAGCGCGGCACCCCAGTGAGACCAGGCCCTGATGTGGAAAAGGGTCGGTGCGAAGGGGCTCCCGCTCCAGTACTGGAAAGCCGAACAAACAAGGGCACCTAGGAGACGCTCTCGTCCATCAAACGTGTGAGTCGCTCGCAGGAAGCAGAGCGTGCACGGGCACTGAGAACACTTAAAAGCACGTTCACGTGAAGGTGAGAGGGTGTGCACACATGTGAGAGCCCGCAGACACCTGGGAAATAGCCAAGGGTGAAGCAGGTCCACTAGCTTCCTCAGCACTGTGAATGGTTTTGTCTAACTGCACTGACTGTAATTCTCCAAGTCCTCTATTCAAGGACTTTAGGACAGAAGTGATGATCAATAAAACATCAACTACAATAGGACTTGTGTTAGCTTCCTTCTAAACTCACTGGCTTTTCAATTCACTGAGCAAATATTTATTGAGCATAGAAGGTGGACTCTGGGTTATAAGCCGTGAAGGATACAAAAAAGAGAAGATACAGCCGTCAGCACCCTGCTTTGAAACCAGTCCCCGGGACTGTTGTATAATGGCTGGGAACACAGGAAGTGGGAGAATCCTGCTCCTCCCCTGGACCAAGGCTAAGACAGGACATCTGGAAGCTGTGCCCCACGGTGTGCCCTGGTTTAATGCAGTGCAGAGTTTCTCACTGCAAACCTGGGCGCTCACCTGGGAGCTTGGAGAACTGCTGCCTGGGCCCACAGCCCGCGACACTGGCCCAGCGTGCGAGGCCTCGGGAGAAGGCTTTGGCGTTGGCATCTGTCCGGCTCACAGGGTGGCACTAAGGCACCGCCATGGTCCAGAACCCCTAGTGCCATGTCAGTTCCGACAGAGTGAATTCTAGACAGGAGATTTTCCTGAATGCCCCCAAAACCCGAAATGAGCACTTGTATCCGCTTCATAAATGGAGGTAGTGAGGCGAGAGGAGCTTGTAGCTGACCAGGGCTCTGTCCCTACTCTGAGATGGACATGGAAGTCCATGGAAAGTCATGGAAAAAAGGGGACCGCAGTCACCTCCAGAGGATTTTGCAGTCAGGCAGAGTGGCACATGCTTGAAACCCCAGCATTGGGAGGTGGAGGCAGGAGGTTCAAGAGTTCAAGACCAGCCTGGGTAACTTAGCAAGACCCCATCCCAAAATTTTAAAAAAGGATCTGCCCATCTGACCCTTCTCATGCCTGTCCTCAGCAGGACCAGGTCCACCACCCCTGGCCTGTAGCGGTCATAGATGATTCTTGTGTTGTTGCCATCTACAGAGCTTGCTCTGCATTAATTATTTCATGCTCACAACGCCAAGATGTCTGTCTATTCTCTGTATAAGGGTCCCTGAGCCAGAAACTGTGTTACTCAGTGGTTCATCGAGAACACCATGAAGATAAAGGCAGGCGGGGCAGACACTGCCTCCCGGTACTAGCCACAGATTAACACTGGCTGGGATCGTTGAGGAAGGACAGGCCACACAGTGCTGAGGTCACTGGCGTTGGATCTGGGCCCAATCGCTTTCAAAAACCGGTGGGCTTTCGATGGGCTATAGTGGGGAAAGGCTTTGAGCAGGGGCCGGCAGCGAGCGACGGGGTTGTGGAGTAAACACGCCCGGCACACAGATGAGGTAGATTGTTAGGCAGAGGGGGCACAGCGGCATGGCTGGGTCGGAAGATTTAGCTTGAGAGGCAAAAAGGAGCCACAGCTGTTCTTCGAAACGAGAACCTTGAAATTCAGCCCCGTGAAACATCCGAGCAGCAGCTCTGGGAAAGACAGGACACGCCCAAGGCTACTGCGCCTGCGCCATGTCAGCTCAGGCGCACGTGACCTTGACAGGTAGAATGGGCTGAGCTGGACCCCGGGACTCCAGGATCCTGGTCTTCACTCCTCCTTCCTGGCATCTTCTGTCCCGCTGGCAGGGGACCATCAGGCCTCTCCTGTCCCAGCTATTATCTGCCTCATCTCCCTGCCCGGGAATCGCTGCAGAGCGAGCAGCCTGCTGTGGGAACGCCTGCGCTGGCTGAAGCACGCCCCTCTCCATCACATCTCTTCTTCGCGGGTCCAGACAGCAGTGGGACAAAGTGTTGAGAGAAGAGGATTGATATTCTCTCCGCTGCCATCACTTGGACGGCTTGGAGTTTGTGTGGACTCAGAGCAAAGGCAGAGAAGATCAAAGTGGGCCATTAACTGCCTGGCCCCACAGGCCCTCACCCGAGGCTGTCTTGTTCCATTAGCAGCAGCTCTGCTGAAATCAGCACTTGAGAGCCAGGACTCTCTAGGCGGCCAGTGCTCCCCAGGACAGGCTAGCAGCAGCCTCCTGCCCGCCTGGCGGATCCTCCTCCTGCAGACTCAGCTGGGAACCTCTGGAACCACTGTAGGACACCACAGGCAATGTGTGGGACAGCTCAGAGGGTTCACCTGGACCCAGGGCACAGGCGGAGCTTCCATTCCAGAATGCCAGCCCATGTGGCAGCTCCTGGGGTCTAGTTAGGTCTTTGGCACACAGAGTCATAGCTTCACCCTGGGGTCAGTCTGTCTGGACCGGCCCTTGTTCTGGCTATGTGACCTTGACAAGGTCCCTTAAACTTTTCTTCATTTCTTATCTCAGTGATTCACAAACCTAAGAGGTACGTGCGTGTGCGTGTGTGTGTGCGTGTGTCCGTCCTGAAATAGAGAGGCTGAAGTCTGGTTCAACAAACCTGTCTATATTTGACACATACATTGATTGGGCTTTCAAATATGCATTCCTTTGAAGAAATAACTTTATGGTTTGTTTTTTTAAATCATCAGGTTAGACTACTTCAAGGTCTAGTCTATCTCTAATATTTGCAATTTTCACTACTTAAGTTTAAGCCATAAAAATGCCAGCAGATTTGAGGGGTGCTAATTCAGTTACCCATAAATACCTAAGCAAAAATCAGCAAGGACAGAACCCAGGTCTGGGGACAGAGGGAAGCTAACGGTGGAAAGGTTCCAAAGGCTCAAAGGGCCTTTCCAGGGCCAGGTGGCAGAGGAACACACAGCGTTACACGTGTGCGTGCACCCACTCTGAACACTGCAGCCAGGATCACTCTATCTAACAGAGCACAACTATCTTCCTACTTGTAGATTGGTTATCTTTGGAAATTTCTCATCTCAAGGTAGGAACTCAAACATATATTTTGTATATCTTGAGATGCCTATGACTGGGCCTGGTTCAGTGAATACTTATTGAAAAGAACTTTTCTAGATCCTTTTGGTAGCATATAGCACATGGGAATCAATGATTACCTAAGTATATAAATAATAATAATAATTATTATTATAATTATAATTATGTCACGTGAGTGCCAGAGAAAATTGCAAAGTGCTTTTTCAAATCCATATCTCTTTTGAAATTCATAAAAATTGCCCTAGGGCAACCAGGGCAAGTATTTTAACCTCACGGTAGTGAAAAGGAAACTAAAACAGAAGCAAGTTCGAGTAGTTTGCAAAAGGTCACACAGTCCCTGCCGTCACTGCCAGTTCGGTTCTCTTTCCTCCTCACGACTGCAAAGCCAGCGAGGGCAGAAAGAGAAGCCCAGGCAGCCAAGGGACAGCACAGGGCGGGAGGGCCTACATGCTGCCCCCGGACCGTACTCACCACGTCACAGAAGAAGTGTGCCTCTGTCAGCAGCCCTGCTCAGACTCTCTCGGACCAGGAAGGCAGGATGCATTGCAGTAACCTCTCCAGAGTCCTCGGGGCCCAAAGTCACCGTGGCGAACACAGGCCTTTGTCCCGGGTCGCCCAGTTTACTGGGCAAAGTTCTGCTGCCGTGCGGTTCCGCAGCCCAGGCCCAGAACTCTGTTCAGGATCTGAGGCTGCTGAGCTTTGCCAGCACTTGGCAAGCTTAATATAGCTCCCAAAAGCTGGACTTGGCCTCGGCCTCTGCACACAGCCCAGTTGGCCAGGACCAAAGCTTTCAACTGACCTTTCAACCCCGATCCCTCTGTACAGACATATGGTCCAGGAATAGCGGCCCTCCTGCTCACACAGCTATGAAGATGAATTTACGGCCAGTCGGATTCGGGCACGGTTGCTAAAAGCAGTGCCAGGATGACGGTGGCTTGCCCACTTCCTACCACCAGCCTTGCCAGTCTCTCCTCGCCTTATTTTGTTTCTTTACGGACGGACCAATTGCTCTTTGAAACAATCTTACTTATTCTTTAGGGTTTTGTCTGTTCCAGCTGCTACAAGGTAAAGACTCGTGACACCTTTTTCCATGCCTGTCCCCCAAATCCAGGACAGTGTCAGGGCAGACCCGGTCATACTAGCGCACGTTGTTATTTACATGAACGTCAGGGCCCTCTGTAAAACCGCGCTTTGCGGAAGTACGGGGTCTGTTCTAACTGCTGGCTCGGACCCTCCCTCCTCCTGGAGTCTCCTCACAGGAGAGACAGGAAGGCAGCCTCACACTCTGACGGGGAGAGTATCGCCACCTCTGCGGTGCGGGCACCTCACGACTGCCCGGTCTCCGCACCTCAGCGTGGGCTTCCTCCCCCAAAGGGGAGGAGCTCGTAGGCCCTGCTGTGGCCCTTGGGCTCTCCTACACCTGTGACAGGTATACAACACTTTGTGCCATGTATGTGGCCGGAGGTGCCACTTCCTGCACAAGATTCCCCGCAGAACGGACTCGAAGGACTTATCACCATGCTTTCGGAAGTTGACAAGTCCCAGGACCTGCAGAGTCAGTTGGAGAAATGGAGACTCAGGCCGGTGCCACAGTAGTCTGAAGGCAGCAGGCTCAAGGCCCGGGAAGAGCCTGTACTTCAGCTGCAGGCCAAAGGCTCAGGGAAAATGACTTCCAGCAGGACAGCGCTCTGTGGCCTGGGCAGCACCAGCCTCGGGCCCTCTCCTGACCGTCGGGTGGCATGCTGCCCGCCCAGGTCCGGTGGGCAGTCTGCCTCACTCAGTCTTCGGAGAGCGTTCAGCTCATCCCAGACACCCTCGAATCAGCACCCAGAATGACGTCAGCACCCGGGCGCCCTGGGGCCAGACAAGTTGACCACCACAAACACCTACCAGTCCTGCCCTGAGGTGCGTGGGGAGAGGGACAGCAGGGACCCCAGCTGCTCCACGGGGAGAGGACGGTGCAGGAGAGATCACTGTGCCTGTCTCCCCGCCGCTCCTCCTGCCTCTTCCATGCTGTCTGTCTCTGTGGCGCCTCCCACTGGAATCCGGGCGCTGTCTTCCCACACCCTCCAAGCCAGCATCAGCTCTACGGTTTTCTTAGGTGATAACGTGGGCAAAGGCGCCATTATGCTTCTAGGTTTGCTTTGGCTTTTTGTACTCGGCTGAGACACTGTGAGAAAAACAGTCGCTGCTGCTCTCACAGTGTGGACACGAGGGGCAGACCAGCTCCGGCCCGTCACAGCCCATCACCAGCAGAAGAACGGCCGACCTAGCCCACGATAGACTTGTGAATGGGAAGACAGAGGCTGTTTTCTTGATTTGAGGGTCATTTTTAACACATAAAATGCAAACTGTACTTTCAAATGATATATTTTTAGTTGATATATGTTTGCAATACATAACAATTACACTCATCTTGGGGAACTGGTACACATAGAACATGTCTTTTAATTATCTGTGAGCTCGTCCTAAGGCAACATTATCGGTACGACCTCTGCAAGAGGGGAGGGACGGCAGTGCCAGCAAGGCCGTGCCGGGCACCTGTCCATCCTGCAGGCTCCGCAGAGGTGTCACCCCCGGTGCCATCACATCTCCTCCGTCAAAGCAGAGGGCACTGGGGACTAAGGCAGAGTCAGCTTCCCGAGTGCCCAGCCTCAGGGACAATGTGGACGGCCATGCCCTCCGTCACCTACGGGCCTCACCTGCCCGCTTCCCCGCCTAGCTGCATGTGGTCAGCTGTCTGAGCTGACTGCTTCCATATTCCCTTTAACAAGAGCCATCATGAGTGTCGCTCAGTACTCAGTACTGAGATGTGAAGAGGGCAGGTGACACCATCACCCCAAGAGATTCTGAGATCGCGGCCAGGACTCAATCACTGGCGAAGCTGCCTCTCTGCTCCTGGGGCTGCTCAGCCCGGAGCCCTGTAGGAGAGCAGGCTACCGATGGCCTGTCCCTTCCACTCCAGGGCAGCAGGGCGGACCTGGGGGAGGAACACCTACCTGAGAGCTGGGTGGTGCGACCAGATTCATTCCTGGGGGCGCTGCCAGTGCCCCTGAGGGCGGCCCCATGGCAGAAGTGATGACTCGATATGGAGAACCCAGGGCATTGAGGGGCGTCCCCGCTGCACTCAGCGTCCGAGGGGCACTCACGGGTGTGTTCGTGTAGCCTGGGTGACTCTCCATGGGCTTCCCCATGGACAGAGCTGCGGACGGGCTCATGGACGTGGAGCCAGCGTGAGCCGGGGAGCCTGTAAGAACAAGAAAAGTGAGGTGACCGGAGGTGGGGGGCCCAGACACGGCACCTGTGGAGGCCACAGCCCGGCCTGTCTTACTTCTTCTACACACCTGTGAAGCCCAGGTGCTCACATGTGCCCACCCCAAGCTGGACAGACAGGCAAGCGGAGGACAGGGAGGTGAGGGGCCTGCGCTGGTCAGGACTGTGCATGTATATTTTAGTTCTCTGGGCCCTCGTCTGGAATCCACTCTAAAAGCAGGGGCTACACACCGTGACAAGGACACTGCCCACAAGTCCCCAGGCCTGAGTGACTGTGGCCTGGGCCAGCCAGATAGGGAAGGTGAGTCTCGCTTAACTCCCATGTAGAGTACGGAGTGAGCAGGTGCTGGGCTGCTCCAGAGTCCCCCACCCCAAACCCAGATTGCTTTGAAAATTGGGGCAGGACTAAAATGCATTGTCTCATATCTAGCACACCTGTGTTACCACGCCAGGGGCCAGGCGTTTGCTAGTGACCAGAACACATTTCCTCCCATGCACGATGATGGGGAAGGCAGGGCTGTCAGCACACACCCGGCTTCCCTTCCCTTTGGAAGCCTTTGTGCCTGTTTGGTTTCTGTGCTGCTCTGTCCGCAGCACAGGGTTAAAGAGCGCTGCAGGGAAAAAGACTCGGGGCTTGGCTTGGTGGTCACACAGGCTCAGATGGGCCGCAGAGACCTCTGCCTGCCCGGTGGGCTGCTGCGGCTACAAGTCTGTGGACAGGATTCCAGAGCACAGCAGCAGCCTTGGCCGTGTGGTTGGCCGCGTGGTAACCTGGGAAGATTTTCCTCAGTTTGGTTGGACCCTCATTCCCTAAGAAGTAAACTGAGATACAAGAAGCACTGACAAGCAGAGGGTGAAGGATGCGCAGGCCTTGGGATACACGCCTGGGCGCCGTGACAGTCCCAAGTCAGCTGCACCAGGTGACGTCCTGGCCCCAGCATTGGAAGCAGAAGGCAAAGCTGGTTATGACTGGGCCCTTCCACATTTCCTAGACATGTCCTTTTCCAACCACCCTTGCATATGCTGCTAAGATCGTGCTTTTCAAATTGTATCCCCTCACTGGTTATAGTAAAATGCCTCTCACTCAATTTTGGCTTCCTGGTAGTGCAGAGAAGATAATCCTATTCAGTTTAGACTGGAAAGTTCTGGATTTTTCCAGAAGTTTAAGTCATCTCTGGGAGAGTGCCATGTACAAAGATTTTTACCCGAGCTGCATCTGACACTGAGGCAGTTGGCTACCTTCACCCAGGTGAGACAGAGTCCACGGTGTGAACCTCATGCCCGTGTGGCCTGCAAAGCACACATCCCACCAGACACATATGGGAGGTTGCCTCTAGCTTGGGGACTCACGCTGTTCCATCCAGGTGTTGGAGAAGCCACTCGTGGCTATGGCCTTCAGAATGGCTCCTCAGCTGCCTGGCTAATGTAAGCACACAGCTTGGCCAACAGAGCAAGAACAAAAAACATGTCTTAACTCCTGAGCTCATGCCCAGCATGCCTCTATTCCCTATAGTGCCCATATGTTTGCCATTGCATTCAGGATGGTATGGCTGTAGACAGACATTGCTAATCAACAGCATCTGTGGTCACAGGACCAGACACAGCCTGAGCCCTTACAATCCTCAAGCCAGGCTCCAAGCAGGGCTGTGACTGTGGCTGGTGGAGATGAGAGCCGGTCCTCAAGTACCTACTGTGAGCCAGGCTCTGTGGCCAGCAGACGTGGGGTGGAGCACGCAAACCCCGTTCCTGACTTTCAGGTTCACCAGAAAGGCTGGTGGGGTATAAGGGAAGTGTTAAGAATAGGACACAAGGGCCGGGGATATAGCTCAGTGGTTCTGGCACCTGTCTTGCAAGCGTAAGGACCTGGGTTCAATCCCTGGTAAGCACATAACAATACTGGGCGTGGAGACTCACACCCAGCAGCAACCAGTACCATATACCACAGTGCCGGGCGTGGTGGCTCACGCCTGTCATCCCAGCACTCGGGAGGCAGAGGCAGGAGGATTGCTGTGATGTGAGTTGGAGGCTGAGCTCGGGGCCAGCCTGAACCACAAAGCGAGATCCTGTCTCAAAAAACCTTTAAAAAAAAAAAAAAAAAAGAATAGGACACAAGACACACTTCCTTCCTTCAAGCTCTGAGGTTGGAAGAAAAGATGAATAAATGACAGGAAGCTCTGGAAAAAGACCAGGTAGCAGATAGCAAAGACAACTGTGTCAAAATATCAGAAAATTTGTCCTCCTCAACCCCCAAGCACGTGTGCACTCAACAGTACATTACTCCAACCTCGATCACATTGTGCTTGTGACCCCTGCACCATGTGCAGTGCTTTGAACATCAGGACGTTTCTTCTGAAAACCTTGTCCGGTCAAAACCTCCTCCAGAGGGACAGGCTGAGCCAGGCACTCTGCTGGGCTGTGACTCCTGCTAATGCTTAGGTATGGCTTTTCTGATAACCCCAAGGTCCTCAGAGACCCAGTGCCTGTCCCTAGCTTGGGGACTCACGCTGTTCCAACCAGGTGTTGGAGAAGCCACTCGTGGCTATGGCCTTCAGAATGGCTCCTCAGCTGCCTGGCTAGTGTAAGCACACAGGGACCCTGAGCTCTTCTCACCAGCCCAACCTGGAGGGGATGTTCGACTTGTGTCCCTTTTTCTTTTGTTTTGAGACAAGGTCCCGCTTTTTTGTAGTTCAGGCTGGCCCTGAGCTCAGCCTCAAACTCACATCACAGCAATCCTCCTGCCTCTGCCTCCTGAATGCTGGGATTACAGGCGTGAGCCACTACACCCCGCACTGTGGGATGTGGTTCTGATTGCTGCTGCACATGAGTCTCCACACCCAGTATTGTATATGGTTATTGGAGGATCAAAGCCGGGTCCTTGCAAGGCAAGTGCTAGAACCACTAAGCTAAATCCCCGGCCAAGATTTGTGTCACTTTTAATAAATATTTTTTTTTAATAAATCGAGTTTATTGATACAATTTAGCAACACATTACGATCACATTCCTCACTGAGAATTTGTACCTTCCTGTACATGATTTATCTTGATTCTTTTTTTCCCCAATTTCCCTGCCTTTCCTATAGCCCCAACTCCCTATTCCCATATCCATAAGCTTTGTTTTGGTTTTTCCTTTTCACCTGAATTTTCCTTTCCCTTCTTTGCTTCCCTTGCCCCCACCCAGTTCCCTTTTCCCTTTGAGCATTTTCTTCCTATTTTACGACTCCCGTCAAACATTCTAGATCTCATTTACACCTTCAGTTTCTTACACCAGAGAAATGATATAGTATTTACACATCTGTGTCCTATTTATTTCCCTTATGAATATGGCTTGAGGTACAACCATTTAGATATAAATGTCCCTAATTTATCATTCTTTATGGCTGAGTAATACTCCATTTTATAAGGAAAAATATCTTCTTTATCTGGCCTCCGATACATGGGCATTTGGATTGTTTCCAAGATTTAGCTATTACAAACTGTGCTGCTATAAACATGGGTGCGCATATGTCTCTGTGGTGTGATGCTTTTAATTCTTTCATGAATATACTCAGCAGGGAAATAACAGGGTCAAACAGGACCTCTAATTCTAGTTTTCTGAGGAATCTTCACACTGATTCCCACACGGTTCCACCAGTCTACATCCCCACCAACAGCAGAGCGCTCCTTTCTCCCTGTGCCCTTGGCTGCATTTGTCATTGGTTGATTTCTTGATAGCGGCCATTTTTTCTGGAGCAAAATGGAATTTCACTGTTGTTTTCATCTGCATCAGCAGAGATGCTGAACACTTTTTCATATATTTCTTTGCTGCTTTTACATCTTTATCTGAAAAATGTCTGTTCATTTCAGATGCCCATTTTTGAACTGGGTCTTTAAATTTGGATAGTCTTATTTTTTTAAAGTTCTTTATATACTCTAGATAGTACATTTCTGTCTGAAAAACAGCTGGTAAAATTTTTTCCCACATGGTAGGTTGTCTTTTCACTCTGTTGGTGGTTTCTCTTGCTGTGCAGAAGCTTTTTAATAAGATGAGATCTCAGTTGTTGATTCTTTGTGCTAGTTCCTGTGCTACTGAGGTTGTGTTCATAAAGTCTTCTCCTATAATAAATCTTATTCTTGTATTTGTCCTGAGTTTCCTGTCTGGTTCTTTGTTCAGGACACCAAGAACCTGGAAATACTCCCCACAGACATCTCATCTGATAACAGAACTGTCTGTGAATATAAATATCCAATGGAGAGTGTCTTCCAGGAGTTTCTTGCAGAGCTTCTGTTGGCCTGGTTCTGGTCTACTCCTGGGGTGAAGTCTCTCATGACTAAGGAAGCTGTGGTCATTCTGCCTATGGGGTTCTTGGCTCTTGGGAACAACTGCCTCACACACTGATAAATCCCAAGACCCCTGTTCCAAGTAGCACCCCTGAGGATGGGCCACAGGCTGTGGACCCACAGAGGAGTGGCAGGGGGGTTCAAGTTAGCAGGCCAGACATTTATCACGTGGCCTCAGGGGCCTCAGGAAGCTTCCACTCTATCGGGAAAGCCTCTAGCAGAGACCCATTTCAGCCTTTAGCAGACGAGAAAGCTTTAGTTCCATCCATGCTGCCAATAGTTTCAGGATGTTTTCTCCCCACTTCTACAGTTTAGGAAGCTTCTATTCATCCTTCGAGGTCAAACTCAAATGCCATCACCTCTAGGAAGACCTCACCAGGCCTCTACCTGTTTTCTAATCACAGTCTGCGCTCGCTCCAACCTCAGTACTTGTACCACTTTGCCATCTTCATTTCTTTCTTTCTCACCAAATGGAAAGAAAACACCACAGCCAGCTTGACTGTGTCACCCCTGGCTCAATACCTGGTAGTAAGTGGCAGTGCTCACATGCAAACTGTCCATCGGAAGCTCCTATGTTCTCCTGCATTTGCTGTCAAGGTCAGCAAAGATGACCTGGAGAGCCACGGACGGCAAAGCACAGGATACCCTGTGACAGACGGACCACAGCTGAAACCTCACCGGAAGGGGGAAGAGGGACGCATCCAAGAACTCACCCAGGAAAACCAACAGCTCCCCAGACAGCAGGACTGGAAAGAACAATCCCCCCTCTGAGACCACGAGAAGCTATGACAGTGAAGACGCCAGTGTCCACCTTGAGTCTTCCACGAAGATACAGTGCAACAGATGAGCTGGGGAGGGCCTGCGATACCGGTGACAGGCGAGGAGCTGCCGAGGCGCCCTCACAGAGCCACTGGAAGGCAACCGGCATTGCCCTCCCGTTTCAGCTCTCCCAACACAGCCCAAAGGCCCTGCAAGTCTGTACTCTGCTGTCATGCATACTGGAAAGCCCCTTTCCGGATCCCCAGGGGCGAGCCCAGCGCTGGACCCCAACCAGGCCAAGGAGAGAAAGACAGGCAAGGGCAAGACCTTGCTTTATACATTCGTCAACTTTCCGGCTCTTACAGTAGGTGCCCAGTTCACCAATGATTAAAAAAAAAAAAAAATGTGTTGGCAGCAGATGGGCAAGCTTTTAAAAAAAATTTAGTAGTTATACACTTATTTGGCGGTTTCCTTCTGTGTATAGCAAATGAGTGGGCACCTACTTTTTGTCTAAAAATTATCTTCCTAAAGATAGTTATTTAAACATTTTTTAAAAAATAAATTAAAGTCAGATGTCATGGAGATTCTTTTCTCAACTATCTGGGAGGCTGGGGCAGGCAGATCACAAGTTCAAGCCCAGCCAGGGCAACTTAGCAACTGAGCTGGACGCTTGTCTCAAAATGAAAAATAAATAAAATGATGGGGAACGTAGCTGAGTGTGAGGGCCCCGGTGCTACAAAAATAATAATCATAGAGGCAGGGGATTTAGCTCAGTGGTTCCAGCATCTACTTGACAGACACAGGTCCCGAGTTAGATCCCCGGTAACCACATACCACACAATACCGGGCATGGTGGCTCTTGTCTGTGGTCCCCGCACTTAACAGGCAGAGAGATAGGAGGATTGCTGTGAGTTTGAGGCTGAGGTCAGGACCAGCCTGAACTACAAAATGAGACCATTTCTCAATATTATAATAATAATAATAATAATAGTAACAAAATAACAATAAATTGATTTCAGAAAAAGTCCAAGTACAGAAAATATTCTTTACATCAAATATCATGAAAAATTTTATACAAATGAATAATTATCAAGAAACAGTGATCTTGGGGCCAGGGATTTAATTCAGTGGTCCCGGCACCTGTTTTGCAAGTGGAAGGACCTGGGTTTGATCCCCAGTGACCACATACAACAATGCTGGATGTGGAGACTCACATCCACCAGCAATCAGAACCACATACCAAGGTACTGAGTGTGGTGGCTCATGCCTGTAATCCTAGCACTTGGGAGGCAGAGCCAGAAGGTTTGCTGTGAGTTTGAAGCTGAGCTCAGGGACTCATACAGCGAGACCCTGTCTCAAACAAACAAAAAACAACAACAAACAAACCCTAAAACTTAAAAAAAAAGAAACATTGATCTTGAAAGGTTGAGGAAAAAGAAGAATAGAGATATTTTATATATAGGTACAAATTCCCTATAATGAATGTGATCATCATGTATATCTAAAATGCACCAGTAAACTTAATTTTAAAAAACACTGGCCATCAAAGAAACATAGACATATACTCATTAAAGAATTCACAAGTGGCTCCTGAAATAGTAACATGAAAGTTTGAAATTTAAAGTGTATTGTTATATTATTACTATTAATAATCATCAGGCAATTTGACTACTCAGTACAGTGCTGAGACTGGACATTATTAATTTAGAATGAAATAGAGGATTCAAACTTGATTTTCAATGGTCTTAAAAAGGTGTTTTATTTCTGCTGAGTCAATGAACCATGAGAGGTGGGTTATTTTATAATCACATACAAAACAACATAAAATCGAAAGGGACTCATGAAAAGCTGAGGCAGAAGGGTCCCTTGAACCCACGAGTTCAAGACTAGCCTGGGGAATGTACCGAGATGTCATCTCAAAAAGTTAAAAGAAAATCCAAACAGAAAACAGGTCTCACACACGTGATTTCATGACAGCTCGTAGGTTCCTAGAAATAAATCTCTCAACTTTTAGAAAATATGGAGAACAACAACTTTTAGGAAGCCGGGTTCACGGTGGAACACGAACTTACTGTTGGACTCTACAGCACACGTGGCTATGCCATTTTCACGAGCCTCTCGCGCTCCTCCTCTTTCACAGACAGTACCAAAGGCATCACAAGTTCCAGATGTCAGTTACGCTCAGTTTCGTTCTCTTCCTCACCAAGCCTTCTGTGTAAGCCTTGGACAGGGACAGAAATGTCCAGGTGAGTGGGTGGGTCCTGCTTAGAGAGCGTCACTTCCGGTAGAGCGTCACTTCCGGCAGAGTGAGCGTCACTTCTGGCAGTGACCTGGGGGCCGTCTCCCCCGGCCTCCGTCCGGAGCACGCCCGCCCCGGCCCCACGGTCCGCTCTCTGGCCTCTGCTGGGCTCTGAAGGCATCCGTCCCGCCCAAAATCACTTTGCAGTTGAGACTCCAAGGAGATGGCATGAGGAATGGAGCTGGAGGCCCCGCCCGCGAGGGAAGCTGTGCTCTCGGAACGGAGCGCACTGTTACTCCTGTAACTAGCTTCCAAGCAGCCTGGCCTTCCCATTCCAGCCACATTCGAAGACGCAGTGTTCGTCCCTTCCGTGCCCTGCCCATCACGTGAGCAGTCAGAATCCGGTAAGAGCCGCCATCTCGGAAGCAGCGAGCCTCCCCTGCCAGACAGAATCCGCAGGGCCTCGAGCTCGGGCTTCGGCCTCCCGGCCTGAGAGCAGTCCGTTTCCGTCGGTCCCGTGCACATTCCGTCTGCGGCATTTAGTGGCAGCGGAGGGACCCTGCCTCTGCCTCCCCTCGGCCTCGCTGGCCGCCTGTGCCCTCGCGGTCTTCTACCTTACGTGCAGGTACAAATTCCCAGTACCGAATGTGATCATCATGTATATCTAAAATGTACCAATAAACTTAATCTTTAAAAAGCACGTCCACTGCCCGCGTACCTAGACAGTGCGCATGGTCTGCGTTTCGCTTCCGCACTTGGCCTTCCAGCGGTGCGGCAAGTGCCACAGAAGATGCGGAGCCCCGTCCGGAAGCAGCCCCGCCACGGGAAGCCGGGAGGGCATAATCCTGCAGTGATCTCAAAATTCCCCTTGCGTATGCGCCGAAGCCACGCCACGGAGAAGCCGAACAGCTGGACGCGAGTCCCCACGACTTGCCACCACTCGGTCCTGAGCAGTGTGCGTGGCCTCTCAGAGCTGCCGCTTCCTCAACCGCGAACGGAGACGGATCGCCGGTCTGGAGCGCCTGCAGGCAACACTGAGCCGCTGGCCAGCGCGGACGCCGTGCGCAGGGCCACGGCACTGGCGGGCTGCGGCTGCCCGGGACTGCAGACTGTATCCCGGCCAACGGTACGCGCTCACTTAAGGGTCGTCGTTGTCAAACAAGAACACAGACACATTAATGGTTCATAGTATTGAACCATAGTATTTCTGAATGGTTCCTAAATGGCCACTGCTGTGAGCCTACAGTGCCCATTCATCATTACAGACACCTCATTTCCACCCGAAGACCCTCCAGGTAACCCTTAACTCAACCTGATACAGAGACGCCACCTAAACTGACTTCCGATCTGAATCCCTGGTGTCCTGTTAGGGGTCACTTTTTTTTTTTTATTTGAGGCAAGGTCTCGCTTTGTAGTTCAGGCTGGCCCTGAGCTCAGCCTCAAACTCACATCACAACAGTCCTGCCTCTGGCTCCCGAGTGCTGGGATTACAGGTGTGAGCCACCACGCCCGGCACTGTGGTATGTAGCACTGATTGCTGCTGGGTGTGGGTCTCCACGCCCAGTATTGTATGTGGTTACCGGGAATTGAACCCAGGTCCTTCCGCTTGTAAGACAGGCGCCGGAGCCACTGAGCTAAATCCCCGTCGCCTACCCTCCCCCCCGGGGGGGGGGTGTCACGAATTTTGAATTCCACCTCCTCTCTGTTAATCATGATGGTGCCTAGCACTGTGGCTAGAATGCGGTCAACGCTCATGAAGTGAGTGATGTGTTGACTAATAAATGAACAGTATGATGTTTGTTAATGACAGTATATAACTGAATGTGGCTCATCAGCAGGAATTATTTGAAGAAGTAGTCATTACTCCTAGTGTTCACCAAAACCGAAATCTCTGAACAAGGGTGTGTGTGTGTGAGAGAGAGAGAGAGACAGAGAGACTAAGACCCATTGAAAAAGAGGAAAGAGAGGCCTGGGTACTGAAAAGTACAGAATTCTTACCAAGGTAAGGAAGTTGCTTAGCAACCTCCTCGTCAGCCAATGAAAGTGAAATGTCAAACCCGCAGTCTTTCTGACTGGCCAGAAAAGGCAGCAAATGACTTGGCGTGTCCACCCCTTTGCTGCTGGGCTTCGGTACAGCATTTGCTCTCCCCGTGGGCAACCCTCTCCAGGAGGGAATGGAAACTCATAACGAATCACTGACAATGTCTGGTCCCCGCCCACGGGGAAGGGGACATATTCAAAGAGTCGCTGCTTTTCAGGGCAGGACCTCCACCAAAAGTCAGGGAACCATTGGTCTCTGATCTCTCCCAAAGTGGGAGCAGTCCCACCTTGGATCCCATACCAAAGCTGCCTCCTCTCCCCACTGGAGGGATCTGGTGCGTGAGCCCCGCAGTCATAGGATCACCAGCCACCTGGCCCGTTCCTCCAAGAGAAACTTACATGTCCTGTCCCTGCTTGACTCCTAATACTTGGGCAGCTCAGCGGGAAACTGAGATATGAAGCACTTCCACGGACACTTTAATGTCACCTTCTCCACTGAGTAACAACAATTACCACAACAACAAGAGCTGATATTGAGAGCAGCTGCCGTGAGCCCGACATAGTTCTCAACACGCCACACACATTAACTCGTTCCACACCCACGCGGCGTGGAGGGTGGAATTCTGCTTGACCCGTCTTGTACAGATGCAAGATTCAAGAGACAAACTAAATAGCGTGCTGAAAGGAACATGGCTGGCACAGGATGCAGCTGGCACAATCGGTCCCTAGCGTCACCGAGGCCCTCCCTCCCTGCGCTGCACTGCCTTGCCCTCAGTCCTCCACGGGGCCCCCTGTACCAGGCCCCCCTGTACCTGTCGTTCTCACAGTCGCCGGGCGGGCTCTCCTGCCCCTTCGCGCTGCAGTTCCTGCCCTGTCAGGATTCTGACCCAGCCTTTCCGACAGGACGCTCCCCATCCCGACCTCAGCCCCTCACAGCTTACTCCCCAGCTCTGCTGCCCCCACATCCACCTGCTCCTCCTTCCAAAGAAGAGCCTCTTACACCCAGGATCTGCTATTGTGTGTCTGTTGTCCGAATTGTGATCAGCATTTTCAAAAGCACATTTTCACAGAACTGTTGGGTGCATAACCACCCTGAGACTGGATAGGAAGGTGTTTTCTATCCATTTTAGCTGGTGCAAAGCTCTACATTTTAAGAGATGTGGAAAAGATATTAGACATCAGATTCCCAGCGAGTGGGTAGCCAAAGTAGAAGCCACGCATTTGGATGGGGAAGCTTTTCTGCTGCCAAAGCCCTTTTGGACTCTCAATTGGGGAAGAAATATAAAGGGACACGGAGGGACAGTAGCGAGAGAGCAGGAGAAGAGGCTGATCCTCCTCCTGTCTCTGGAGGCTGGGCCCAGAGTCTGAAGCGGAAATACAGGGTGGGAGGACGCCTCTGATGACCAGCCCGCTGGCACCTCGAGCTGCCGCCCAGCTTGGACTAGCCGAGCTGGGGGACCAGCCCTCGCGGGTCATGCAGGGCAGTTCCAGGGATCTCTGCGGTCCCCTGGGATGGCCGATTGGATGGTGGTCGATTCGATGGTGGCCGAGGGGGTGCTCAGCGGCCACATCTAGTGCTTGGAGGGGGGGAGGGGACAGTAGCAGATTTTTGTCATCTCTCCACCTTTCCTGCCCTTCCCCCTCCTTCCCCTCATTCTCTCCATGCCCCCGCCCAGCCCTCCCCTAAAATCTGTAATGATGGAGGTAGTGAAAAGCAGGGAAAGACTGATAAGCAGCCTCATTATTACCAGCATTATATATAATTATAGCAAAACTTCACTCATTTGGATCAACTGAGAGAAAAATCAGTCTAAATCTGTGACAAGTTGGCAGATTACTGTTAAATTACAATTTTATTACTTCTAAGTAACACACGTGAATAGTTTGTGTCTCAAGTACCACAAGTTAATGGTTACTAAGTGGGGATTTTATAAAAATCCGCTTTAAAAGGCTCTTTTGTAATTAACACCCCGTTAATATGCTAATGATGCTCCTACTATGCTTTTTAAATTGCTTGAAAACAGATGTATCTTAAATAGGCTCAACACTTCTCTTACTCTTTTATTAGCTTAACAAACATTTTTCCTTTATTATTTTTGTGTGTGTGAATGAACAAACAAACTGGTTTATACTATGACCAATTTAATCGCCATTCCAAGTTAATTATGCTGTAAATTAATAAAACCTTATGGTTTTTATTTAGGAACCTAGGACTTGAAGAAACATGTCATTTTATATGTGAATCTGAGCCAGGGTGGGGCTCAAGTCTGTCATGCCAGCTAGGGAAGATGAGGCAGAAAGATCACAGGTTCGGGCCGGGGAGTTAGCTCAGTGGTTCCGGCGCCTGTCTTGCAAGCACAAGGACCTGGGTTCGATTCCCGGTAACCACATATCATACTGGGCATGGAGACTCACCCTAGCAGCAATCAGCACCACATACCACAGTGCCGGGTGTGGTGGCTCACGCCTGTAATCCCAGCACTCGGGAGGCAGAGGCAGGAGGATTGCTGTGATGTGAGTTTGAGGCTGAGCTCAGGGTCAGCCTGAACCACAAAGCGAGACCCTGTCTAAAAAAAAGAAAGATCACAGGTTCAAGGCTAGCTTAGGCAATTTAGCATAGACTGTACCTCAAACTAATATTTAAAAGGGCTGAAGATGTAGCTCAGTAGTCTAGGCTTGTCTAGCCATAGGTTCAGTCCCCAGTGCTACAAAAGGAAAAAGAAATAATAATTTTAGACAAGTCGAGAGATTTGGTTAGGGCCACGTGGAAGAAAATACCAAGTTCACACTTACTCCATTCACAACGTAATATCTTACATTCATAAAGCTCTTTGTAAATATATGCTACTACTTCCAAAGCCTTTACTGGATCAGTCAGTGAAAGGCTTCTGGGTGCTGATTACATGGCAGGGTCCACGTGGAGCCCTGCGCCAGAGCAGTCTCTCCCAGAGGCCACTATCTGTGTCAAAGCGCGGTCCCAGTCGGAGAGGTCTGTACTGTGGGAATCATCCGTATAGACACGTTACAGATCAAGGTGCAGAATGACAAAGTGGCCTTTTTGAAAGGCTCGCTGTGAGTTTCTCTAGACTCCACTAAACATGGACTCTGGGCTCACACAAGGGCCTGTCCATCTCTCGCATGCAGGGAACAGCATCATGCCTGCACACCACTTTCCCACCCGGAACCGAATTAGACGCTTTCCTGGTACAGATGAATCTTATGCTGCCCCAAACACACAACAGGCCCAGGGGATCCTACTAACGAGGGTATCTGTCTCTCCTTTGAGACAGTTCCATATCCCAGCACGCTGCGTACCCACTAGTTACCAACACACATGCCAAAGGGCGTCGGGCCTTGGCTGAGGACACCACCAGCTCACTCTTCCCAAAATCCACGAACATGAGTTCTATCCTCATCCGCTCATTAACCCATCACCTCTGCCCTTCTTTTGTCTCTGGATTTCTCTTTCTTTCTTTCTTTCTTTCTTTCTGTACTGGGGATCAAACTCTGATCCTTGTGCCTCCAAGGAAGGCTTGATACCACTGGAGCTAAATCCTCGGTCCTGGATTTCTTGTTCCAATAAGTTTTCCCCAGCCTCTGAGTTCTTTCTAAAGGCTGCAATATCTTAAAGATGCAGTGAAGTATATTCTGGGGCACTGTTAGCGTTGAGTAATAGCGCATCAACTGTCTTTCAGTCCTAAAAACCTTGGACCTATTCACTTGAACTTAACTTCAAGGAAAGCTTCCAAAAGTAATGAATCCCCACATGTTCTGAGGGATTCAGAGCTGGTAGATGGTTTGCTCCCACTGGTGCAGGGCCAAGGGAGGCCTTTGGCGCTGACTGGCCAGGGTATGCAAGTGACTGCAGGCAGCGCTGTCAGTCTAGAATTTCTCTAACTCTTCCCTCGATTCCCATATTTCTGGGCTGAGAAAGTATGGGTGCTGTGGACCCTAAGCCCTTTAAGAAACAGCATCTGCTAGTGACCAGTGAAATTAAAAAGAGGGACACAGGTGACACAGAGTCACACAAGTGACTCAGGTGATCAGCCCAAGAGAAAACACTCCCCAAATGTGTGTTCAGAACTGTCTTTGCTGCTCCTCTGACTTCTTGAAAATGAGTTTTGACTTCAAGAGCACATACAAACTTCTCCATTGGTAAGGTGTGGATGTTACGTCTGGAATCGCATCCGAAGATCGAGATAATCATTCCTGGAAACTCCTGATGTCCCTCCAGCCCCTATTAGTCACCGTCACTGAGAAAAGTCAGAAAGGGACTCTGCTTGGTTGCTCAGTTGGCCGTGGAGGAAGCTGAGGTGGGTCAGGGCTTACTGAGATCACTGGCTGGAGACAAGGACTCCTGCAGGTCCCGCGGTCAGAAGTCCCAGGTCAGACCCCTTCCGGAGCGCCCGCCCTGCAATGATGCGTTAAGTGTGGTGTTCTGAAGCCTGTGCTCCCTTCAGGCAGAATCCACTTCTTATTTATTTCACACTGTCCACACTGCCGGCTGCTCGGCAGGAACACCGCTTCTAAGAAAGATGTACACACAAAACTACCTGAATTTAATACCAGTCAACAAATTTTCTAAAAAAAAAAAAAAAGAAATAAACTTTTATCGTATGTTTACAATTTTCGAGACTTTTCAGATTTTAATCCGTCCACTCTGTGGAGGTTGAATATTACCCTACATGGTAATTTGAATCCACTCTGGTTTTACCTCCTCTGCAACTCAGGTGGCTCTGAGGGGACGGAGGGAGCCCCGTCTAAAGGCCACAGAGGGCCATGAGTCTTAAGTGCGCCCCCCCTGCTTGGCAAAGTGTCATCCTCTGTACTGGACTGTTCAGACCAGGTGACCAGTTGGCCTCACGGACTCATTTTGAAAATTCAGCTCCGTGACAAAGAAGCCAGAGGGAGGACGGTTTAGACCCAAGGTGTTGGGAACCACTGCTAAGGGGAGAGAGACCGGAAATGGTAATAGAGCTTTCTCAGCACGGGCTCTGAGGGGCCAGCAAACCCATCGGGAAACAGGCAAGGATTTAGCTCAGTGATTCCGGCGCCTGCCTTGCAAGTGCAAGGGTCCAGGTTCGACCCCTGTGACTACATACAACAACGCTGAGCATGGAGACTCATTCCCCTCAGCAATCAGTACCACATACCCCAGAGCCGGGTGTGATGGCTCACGCCTGTAATCCCAGCACTCGGGAGCAGAGGCAAGCGGGCTGCTGTGAGTTCAAGGCTGAGTTCAGGGCCAGCCTGAACTACAAAGTGACACCCTCTCTCAAAAAAAAAAAGAAAAAGAAAAGAAAACACAGCCACCCTGTGCACAACGGCTTGTGCTTCCCCACTACACCAACTCCAGCTGTGTCACAGAGCCCTCGTGGCTGGCAAAGATGAGCGTGTGTACCGACTGACCCTTTAGAGATAAAAGCTGCTGACCCTACCTCCCACAACAGGAAGTTGGCTTCCACATATTATGATTAAAAGTGCAGCCCACCTGGAAAAAACAGTTTCACCTTTGGTTAGCCCACTGCTCTTCTCCCAATAGTTTAACTCATTTGCTACAATTATACATGTCAAAAAAAAAAAAAAAAGTACGGTGATCCCTAAGTACGCTGTGAAGAGTACAGGGGGAAACGCCACGGCTGAGTTGCTGTCACGCGTATCCCATCCGTGCGAGGCTGGCCTGACTGCCCGGCCGCCCCTCCCGTGCGGGTGAGCACGGCCTCCCGCCACATCCTGCCTGCGCTCGGCTCCTCTCCAGCGGGGCCTTGCTCTGCCTCCCTGTCTCCACTTTCCTGCGGGTGAGACATGCAGGGAGGCACAGACACCACCTTAGCTGCAGCGTCCCTGGGATCTAAGCAGTGCACGGAATGCCCTGGGAAGGGGGCTCGGCCCCGGGGCGCCTGATAGACGTTAACGGCTCTTCTCACCTTATTTGAGGACCACTGAGCTAGGACGGAGTCCCTCTCATAAGACTCACCCAAAGCTAGGCCTCTGGGAGATAAAGTTCTGTTCAATGCGGCTCTGTCCTCTGCTCTCTATAAAGGAGACGATAGCAGCTCCCAGAAGGCCAGGTGCCCAGGCTGGAGGCTAAGCTTTCTGCAGACCCAGAAGCTCCGTAAGGAAGGGGAGGAAGCGGTAGAGAATTTAGATTGCTCTTTGCACAATTTCTTCTCTCAGAGGCCATTTAGCTCCCTATCCCTTGGAAAGACTGTAAATGTTTCAGAAAATAGTTTATATGAAATATGCTCCTTCCTAAATCTCATAAACAGTTACTCCTTCCTCCATAAACTCTAACCACTTACACCCACGGTAAGGTTCTAATTAGCCACCCACACATCTGCAGAGGGAAAACATGTTCTGCTTAGGCACACATGTGTGCACAGAGGCACACACGCCCAGTCAACCCCCCCCTTCTCAGTGGAAAGGGGCGTGTGAAGGCCACAGAAGAACGCTTGCAATCAGTAGGTCCCCCGGAGAATTCTCAGAGGTCACTGCTGCTGCCTAATGGCTCCTAAGGCATCCTGTGCTCTACTCCTCAGTGGTCGGCCACTGTGTCCTCAAACTCCAGTCCATGCTGAGGCCGGACTTCTGAGACTGGGCTGGAGTTCAGATGCCAGCCCTCCACCAAAGTTATCTTCCTGTCCCTAAGCCCAGAGCAGCTGTGTGACCCACAGAAGCCACGAGAGGCTCCGGCAGAGGCAAACCCTGGAGTCAGATGCCTGAGTTCAAATCCTGACAGCTCTAAGTAGCCAGTAAAGTCCTTTATGCCCCGTTCCCTCTGTCTGCTTCCACCGAGGAGCAGGACGGTGGTGGCCTGTGCCCACTGGCACAGGCGGGCCAGGGAGCCGACACTGGCCGACCTAAGGTGGTATTCCGGTGCAGGACTCTTGTCAGGTGAGCAGAAAGCCACCTCCTCCCTCCGCCCCTCCCCCAGCGAGGATTACTGCACAATTGGGTGGAGGATTACAGGCTTTGTCCCGCCATCTTCAAAGAGGCAGCAACTGTCTCATCTTAGGAAAATAAATCTCTTATTGAACAGCTGCCAAACCAGGACGTGGCTTAGAAGAAGCGAAATGTTCTCTCGCCATCACGGGGCAGGGCCTGAGCTGGCAGAGGAGGTACTGAGGAGGCCACCGCAGCCCATGGACCAGTCTCTCACTGGCTGGTCAGAGAGTACCCTGGCGCGCGTGCCCGCCCCCGGCCACTAGTGTGTGCAGGCCACCGGGAGAAGCCTCTAGAGGCTGTGGGTGACGTCCGAGCCAGCGCCCGGGTGCCCCTGGGGCTTCGCGTGTCCTCTCTCCCTCCCAGGCCCTTTGCCTCCCCGCACTACAAGTCTCAGACGGCGCACCCTGCAGATAGGTGCGGGATCTCTGCCCAGCCTTCTGGCGAACTTCCTCTCGACTCTTCCATGTGAACAAAATCGAAACATCCCCAGAACCAACCAAGTGTGCTCTTGTCACCCCACCCACTGGCCCTCCTGCCCTCTACCCGTCTAGTTTCCAACTCTTTCCTTCATGGCTGCACCATTCATTGTGTTTTGTCCTGTCTGAAACCTGACTCCATGAAATACTGGAGTGGTCACAGTTGTGAAGATCTAAACCAGCAAAATATACAGGTCTTTGCAAATTTCATTGTCTTCGTAGGTCCCTGCTTTATTGTCCTATAGTAACGTGTACTTTTTCAGCTCGTCGGCAACATGTTAGTATGTGAGCAGGATGGGGGGTGAAAATACTAACCTGTGTTAGGTACCAGACGCCTGGACAGCACTCTGGTAGCCATTGTTTTTCTTGTATTGGCTCATTTAATTCTCACAACAAAACTTACAGGGTGGTATTATAAATCTCATCTTCCAGATGAATATGCAAAGGACCAGAAAGGCTCAGTAGTTTGCAAAGGTCACAAACTTAATAAGCAGAAAACTGGAGGCCAAATTCAGCGTGTCCCTTCTCTCCCTCCCTTTCCTTTTACAGTGTCACGATAAAGCAGGGCTACTGTAAGTTGAGGCTTTGAGTCGGGGGCTCACCAGAGACTCCCTATAACTCAGCCACACTTGCCCTTGGGCCAGTCCCTGCTTTCTTTGGCCCACGCTTCATACATCTACACAAATGGGAGGCCCCAGCTGTCTCCAGATACTAAGATTTCATGATTCCGGCCAGCATCTGCACAGGGTTTCGGGCCGGACTCTCTTTCTCCGTGCTTCACTGTGGCGTGTGCTCGCTCTCTCAGTCTTTCTACTCTTGACCCTTTTACTCACCCCAATGACCCCACAGAGCTTCCCTCACACTAATGAAGACAAAACCTCAAAGACTTCAGGGGACCCTTCACTTCTGTCTGAAGATAAGCATAGTCCTCAAACAGCTGCACTCACACACAGAGGAAAGAGCAGTTTTCAGCTCAGAATGGGGCTGAGATGGGCCGAACTACAACCCGGGACCAAAGTCCAGGCCGCAGCGCCGGCTGCCTTGGCCACCGAGCCAGCCCCGTCGACTCCCCTGGAACACTCCCAGGGCCCTCACCGCTCGGTCCAGGAGCGGCCTGCTCCGTGTGTGACACTGTGCATGTCATACAGTAGAACATGCCACATTAGCAAGCGTGTCCAAGTCCGGAAGGCACAGACCGTCTCATTCATAGTTGTGTTCCTGCAGCCCGATACCACGTCTGGCTCGCCAACACTCCCCGAATGAATCAGTGCCACCCTGGCATGGCCCCATGCCCCCGGGGCAAGGCACAGGACAGGACCTTGCCACAGTCCACCTGAGGATTTGCAGAGGGCTCTGCCCAGCAAAATAGCCAACTGCATTCCCAGGGCTGCAGGTGAGCTGGCTGTCAGTCCACAGGGGTGGTCAAGACAGCAGGGATAGATATTTCAGTTCCTGAGACCTTATAAAAATACGTGCTTTGTCCTGCCTGCCAGGCCCCACGGTGCGAAAGTCTCCCTGTGGCTCCGTAGACTCGGAGCTACATCCCACCACCTGACACTCGAGAGGCCAGCAGCTTTAGCTGCTGGTTGAGCTGTCTCGGCCCAAGGGGCTGCGCTTTGGCCCCTGAACCCAGGGACCCTAGGACGGACGTTCCCATGTCCAAAGGCAGCCCCTGGTCCAGGCTCCGGAAGCTCCTGGGAAGTGACTGGCTGCCCCGCCTGGCTTGGCAACTCACATGCTCTCTGCCAGTCCCCTCCTGTCCGTGCAGCCTGGAAGCTCCCCCTTCTGCCTCCAGCCATGGACCCCAAGGGAGGAGCAGCTGTGGGAGGACTTCGGTGGAATTGGGGGTCACGGCAGGGAGGAGAGGAGAGGCTATTAGCAAATCAAAAGGGAAGAAAACAGGAAGGAAAGCAGGGTGGCAAATTAAAGGGCTATGTTTTCTTTTTGAAAATCCAATTATAGGAAAATCTGCTTTCAAGTACAAACAATCCTGCCCTTGTTACAAAGTATTTCCGAGACCTTGAACACCGGCTAAACCTTCTTGATCACATCTTCCCTGTTACCAGTGAGCGAATAGACAAACCTTTGTAATTTCCCTTTCACTGTTCCACTTTTCACACCCACACAAACATGTGGGGTTAGAACAATGCTCTTCTCCCAGCTTTGTCTCGGAGAAGTGCTTTGGATCTGCAGGCTGAGGATCTGCTCAGGACGTCCGCAGACCCTCTTCTGAGCGGCCGCGGCCCTCCCCTCCCGACCCTGCTCTCTCTGGCTCACGCGCACACACTCCCACCGACACACGCTGTGCACACCCCAGCTCTGCGTACCAACACCGCGCAGCGCCGAGCCGGCTGTCCCTCCGTCCTGCCGTCCTGTCTGCCTCTCCAGACAGGTCCACACACTGCAGCCCGTGTGACACTCACCGCCGAAGCCGGTGGGAAACTTCATCAAGTGAGAGTAATTTCCGTACATGTTTACTCTTCAGTTCATGCCCCTCTGTCAGGCGTCTGCTGAATATTCCGGCCTCTGCCAGCTCCGAGGCACAGCCCAGCTCCCTTCAACTTGGGCTCACAAGAGCGGTCATTGCTTCCTTGCAGCCCCCGGGAGCACGGGCTGGGCCAGCCCTGTGGGATTAGTCAGGAATCTGCCGCCGGATCGGGGAGTCCACATAGTGCGTGGAGCCGGCGGTGCAGCAGCAGCTGGCGCCTGTCAGTAATCACGCATAATGCCGCCGCCGCAGCCGCGCCGCCGCTACTCTTGCCGCCGTCACTGCTGCTCGCTGCTCGAGATCCTGTTGCTACTTTGATTAACTCGGGGCTGGGCTGCTGCGTGCGACTCTGAGCTCCCGGCTGGTCCCCAGAGGTCCCTGCTGGGGTGGGTGGCAAGATCCATTATCTGGGAACCAATCCACGTCTGACTGCCCCAGTAGGTCAGGAAACGGGGAGGTGGCAGGAGACAGAAGATTCTTTAGGTGCCTTTTCCTATTTGTACTCTCCCAAATCAATGGGGTTTTACTAAAAAACATTTTCACACTCCAGCTTCTCTCTGTCCAGTGCACTTGGTATTTGATCTGTGGAACAGGGTGGGTAGGAGAGGGTGGGACCAGGAGAGAACAGAGCCCTTTCATAAGCCCCACGTTAGAAAAGCATGAGACTTGACGGGCAACTAAAATAAAGCAGGTTTGGGAGAGCCCTCCTGCTTTGGCGGCCGGAAGTGTCGGGGTTCCACACTGGGAACTTGACAACAGCAGTGAGGAGCCGGCCTCACCTGCCAGGGAACCTACAGGTGGGAAAGAGGCATTGCGAGGCTGAAGTTTCGTGGGAGGGATTCATTCACCAAGACACCATTGTCATCATGCTACCGGCTGAAAGACCAGCCCTGGGCCTCACAGACACAGACTCCCTCGGGTGTGGCTCACCCACAGACCAGAGCCTCTCGGCCCTTGACATCCGGATCTGCTGTTTAGCCTTCCCAACAAGGCACGGAGTAGCCTATCCCTCAACACCTCCAGCATGGGGCGTTCAGTATCACCCCGTTCCAGCTCCAGATGCTTCTCAACATGAGTTTCTTTCTTTCTTTTTTTTTTTTTTCAAATCGTGCTGAAACATTTCCTTTTCCCTTACAGCTTCTGGTCCCAGGATCTGGACTGTTCCCTGGAGCCACACAAGAGAAGCCTGTGGGGTCTGCTGCAGTAAGATCTGCAGATTCTGAGACGGATCTGCTGTGGTGATAGTCACACTATTTCTGGCATAGTCCTAACCCTTTCGGTGCATCCATACATCAAGTCTATCTACAACTTATCTGTTGCTAATAAGGTATACCAATGTACGTACTCTCCTGCTGGGAGAAGGGGCTGGCCAGCCTTGGATACAACACCCGACATGTGGCCCAAGTGTTCTTCTCAAAGTGTCTGTATTAGCAGGTGATGGGTGTGCTGTCAGCAGCTCCCTGGGGTCAGAGAGCTGGTACAACACAGGATAGCCCTGGCCTGTGAGGTAAGCCAACTAGGGTGCCGTGGAACCAAGTCATCTTTTATGCTAAAAGAACTCAGGACAAAAACCAAGATGAAGAAACAGAGGCAGGAATAGTCAGGCTGAAGAAGGAGAAGGCCAAGATGAGGACCAGAGCAAGAGGATGTCAGGAGGAGGAAGAAAGATCCCGGTCATTGCTGAAGGGAGCCTTGGGTAATGGGTGCTCCTTTGGCTGGTTGCTGGGTCTTGTAGAATTGGGTGGATGTCATCAAGGTGGGATCTTGGGGACCACGTGTCCACACTCATCATCCACATCTGTGCAGCCCCACATTAATTCATGTAGAACTAACTTGATTAAGCCTCTCCAGATCCTAAGTTATGGCTCTTTGATATACATTCTTTTTTTTTTTTTTTTAATTTTTTTTTTAGGTTTTTGGAGACAGGGTCTCGCTTTGTGGTTCAGGCTGGCCCCGAGCTCAGCCTCAAACCCACACCACAATCCTCCTGCCTCTGCCTCCCGAGTGCTGGGATTACAGGCGTGAGCCACCACGCCCGGCACTGTGGTATGTGGTACTGGTTGCTGCTGGGTGTGAGTCTCCACACCCAGTATTGTTATGTGGTTACCGGGGAATTGAACCCGGGTCCTTGCGCTTGCGACACAGGCACTGTCCCTTCCAGCTGGAACCACTGAGCTAACTCCCCGGCCCTGATATACATTCTTCATCCCTTCCTTGGGTATCTGGTTGCCAGCCTGCATGCTGTATCTGCCTGTTTTCCTCTGAAATGAACACTCATCAGATTCTTTTATCATCCTAGATTTTGGGGATCCTGTTCCTAGTATATCAGATAGTTCTTATTTCCATATAGTTTATTTCTTATAGTAGTATAGTATATTTTTTATTCCTACTTCTATTTCATGACTTCTGAAAATATAAGAAACTGCTTTCTGTATCTTATCCAACTCATTAATGAAAATGTTGAAAAGGATAGACCAAATACAGCATCTTATATCATCTCACTTGAAAGTACCATTCATTATTCCTTTTGATATCTTGTTAGTTACATGGCTAGGAGAGATTAGATATATAAAGTATTCACTCAGAAGCCCGCCTTGCTGGACACAAATTTCTGACCTGTGGCCTATTTAGCTTACAGCGTGTACAGGATCTCACCATTGTACTATAAATCAATTTTAGCATCACACACTCTAGATCCAGGCACTTCTGAAAAAGCCCCACCTATGACTGCATGAGGCTTTAGGGAGACATTTAAACATAAGCCATAACATTCTTCCCCTTGCCACCCCAAAGACTCAAACATATTCCTTTATGCAAAAAGCATTTAGTCTAATTCTAAGAGTTGTCAAAGTCTTAACAGTTTTAACGTTGTTGAAAAGTCTAAATCTAAGTCTCCTCTGAGATGTAAGGAAAACTCTTAGCTAAAACCCTGTGTACAAATGAAAAGAAAGTTAAACACTTTCAATGTTTAATTGCACAGGATAGACGTTTCTATTTTAAAAGTTATAAACGGAGGAAAGGCAAGGAAAGGGAACAAAGCAAGACCAAAATCAGAAGGGCAAACACGGAACCCTCCAGTTCCACTTGTGGCATCTCTGGCAGTCCATGGCAAGCTGTGAGCTCCAAAGGGACGGGGTGACTGCCCCCCCAGTGCTCCTGCTGCTGGAGCTCTTGTGGCTTTCGGTGTGGGGTGGGGTCTGGTTTTGTTCCCTCCTTGTAGCCTTCAGGTGATTCACGTTCCTGGCGTCGCTCGCATTTTGGAGTCTCCACTGCACCTTTGCCCTGACGCTCACAGCTTCACGTACTGACCTCTCGTGGACGCCTGGCCACCCAGGCCTTCTTCCAAAATCTAGAGGAAGTCTTCCTGACACCACAACCCTTACGTTTTGAATGCCCTTCCAGCTGCACTAGAAGCCTTTCTTCTTTCTTGGCTGGAAGGGTCAGTGCCTTTGAACCAGCTCTTGAGGGGTATTCCTAGGACACCACCACCATTCTGGAAC
>PVIR01014609.1:0-39919 GCA_004026965.1 Petromus typicus | reverse complement strand
CACATACAACAATGCTGGGCATGGAGACTCATACCCACCAGCAATCAGAACCACAGACCACAGTGCCGTGTGTGGTGGCTCATGCCTGTAATCCCAGCACTTGGGAGGCAGAGGCAGGAGGATTGCTGTGAGTTCAAGGCTGAGCTAAGGGCCAGCTTGAACTACAAAAGCGAGACCCTGTCTCAAAAAAAAAAAAAAATCAAACAAAAAGAATTAGAGTCCAGCCCTTACATGGGAGGGGGTGGTAAGTGAGGGATATATGCAGGTTTATATATACTGTAGTATAGCAATTTTCTATGAGGACAAAATTAATCATGTTGGATATATAAAGCTCTATATACTTTACATCCTTTTTGTAGATTTTTTTTTTATCCTGAGAACAATTTTGAGTCTCTCAGAGGCTGGAAGAGAAAAATCCACACATCTGTGTTACTTAGGGAAACCTCACCGGACTTGTTTTTTACCCTTGTGCACTCATATATTAGATAACTGTCTTTGGGCTTTCAGCACAAACACCAGCATATATTGTGAAATACTCTTACTCCTCCTGGGAGATGTGTATATCATTAAGAAAAAGATGACTTAAATTGGGGCTAGGACACATCTCAGTGGGAGAGCTCTTGCCTAGCATGCATCGGGCCCAGATTCAGGCCCCACTACTCCAAAAACAGGTAAAGAAAAGGAACTTAGCTGTATCTAGCATATTCCTCTGCCTTCTCTAAATCCAGCAACCCTCTGCTTCCTCCTCTTCGCTCAAGCTGAAATTAGCCCCAGCGAGTTCACCACTTAATCTCTGGGGCTGCTGATCCCTGGACCCTCTCTGGCCATGAAAAGCCTCATCTGGTGGAGGCTCAGTGTTGTGGCTGGTCAGGTAACTTCTGTTACTTAGCAACTTTCTCCAGCTTTGTTAAGTTCAATCTCCTTAATGAATAAGAGCATCAAGGCAGGTAATTGATGCCTGGACGTTTAGCTCATGAATAATTGACTGTCTGGGTAATCCTAGATACATTTCCTCGATCAGATTGTACAATGGAACAGTCCTGTCATTGCCAGTGTCAACTTTTGTTTTCTCTCTTCATTTTCTTTCGGTCGTCATCAGTTTTATGATGTCAGAAATCTGCTTTCTGACCCAAAGGCTCTTCTGAACAAAGGAAGCAGTGAGGCTCCCAAAGCCAGGACACGATTCCTCCTCCCTGCTCAAGAGCTTGGCATTTCTCCTTTAGCTTGGGCTTTGATAGCTTCCAGCTCTCCCCGTTTATCTGTGCAGGTATCTTTTCCCACATACATCGGGAAGGCAATGTGGTCTCAGAGCAGAGGTGGGGGCTGGGCAGTGGGCAATGGGTAGTGCCAGTCACTGTGTGGCTAACAGGCCCACCTACCCTGTGAGGCCGATTCGTTCATTTATCCAGACCACACTTTGAAGTCGCCCTGTGTGCGGGGCCTGCAGACTGCGTGGGACTGGCCTTGTCTGCTCCGATGGAATTTATATTCTAGAGAGAGCTCACAGGTGATAAACGAGGATGCCCCTACAGAAACAGGGTGTTTTTAGGTAATAACAATTGCTATACTGAAAAATTAAAATTGGAGTAATGGGATAGAAAAGGCTAATGAGGGGAAGGTAGGATAGATGGAAATAATTTTGATTTAGGGTCAGGAAAGTCCTCTCTCCTGAGATGACATTTCAGCTAAGAATTGAGTAACATGCTTGTGTTCCTACCACAGAAGGAGGCTGAGGCAGGAGGATGGCAAGGTTGACTCCCTCAGCTTACCAACATCCTGTTTCACACCAAAGAACTAAACAAGACTGGTGGTGTAGAGTACCACTGGGTTCCAGTAGTGCCAGAAAAAAAAAAAAAATCACAATGAAAAGGAACCAGCCAGATGAAGAAAAGAAAATAGGCCTCCCCTAGTGTAGTTCTGCTATCCATGCATAAAAATCAGATGCTGTCAAAACTCCACTTAGGCTGGTTCCTTCCCTCAGGAGCCACCAACCTAGTGCCCGTCAGGGTGGGGAGAAGATACACAGAAGTGTTTAAAGTCGAGTCTCTGTCCTCATAGGTTTGCATTCAGTGAGGAAAACAGGCAGTAGACGAGTTGGTAAGTGAGATGCAGGTGCAAGGTGTGCAAGGTGATGAGAGCCAGTGAGGACAGTGAACTGGAGAGAGAGAGAGAGAGAGAGAAAGAGAGAGGGAGAGAGGGAGAAAGAGAGAGAGAGAGTCCACTGTCTGTGGTGGGGAATATTTTAGACCGAGGGGCAGATAAAGTCCAATTTTTTTTTCCCCTCTGGAAAACTTCCCTCCCCCCCTGTTCTGTTCCTTTTGGGGAGACTTTTTATCAAAATACTACCCTCTCCTACTTAGTAGCTCTCATTGCACTTCAGATAACACAGATGTCGCTGGCCCTGGTTTCAAGGCTTCTCTTTCCTCTCCCCTCTCCAGGCCCACCTGACTCCTGTCCCCTTGGCTCCAGCCTCAGCACATTTCCTCCTGCTCCCCAAACATGCAAATGTATTCCTCCTCGGGGTGCAGCGCCCGCTACTCCGCTTGGCTGAACCCCACTCCCAGAGATTATCCTACACTCAGTTCCTTCCTCCCTTACAGTTTTCACAGCCCAGAGGAAGCTTCCATGACTTGCTGAGACACCCTCTAGCGCACAGCCAGCCCTTCTCACTGGAGCTGCGGAGACCCCTGGGTCAGGACCACTTATCACGAGCAAATAATTCAGTCATTTCCCCTACCAAGGAAACTGGCCTGTTACGCAATGTGTGATTTGGAGAAAAAGATGACACACATGAATTGTAACAGAGTCCCCATCTACCATACCACGAGGCTCGCAGCTCCTGTGAATAGTGCCGTTTATTTCCAGATTCTTCTACTTACCAGTTGGTATGAGTTTGAGGAAATTCAGTAGTTATTGTGAACAATAATTGTCTTTAAGAATAGTAGAGAGGACTTGGACTCTTCCTAATACAGCGAATGGTAGATTTCTGAGTGATGGATAAGCCAGTCACCCTGGGCTGCTCACAGCACACCGGATACGTGAAGTAAAATGTCACACAGTACCCCACAAATGCATATCAATTAAAAATAAAAATTATTTTATAAAGACACAGTTGCATGAACCTGCACAAGTTTCTACCGCTCAGGAATTAAGGTCCAAGAGCTAAAGGAATATGTGAACTATTGTCTCACAGGAGGGGAAAAAAAAGTCTGAAAAAAGAGAGGAACTTCAGGTGTCTCCATATTTACAATCCACAAGAACCTGTGTGCTGAGCCCAGTGACAGAGCCACACCTCCATTTCCCTCTGTTAGGTTTAAAACAATTGTTTTAGAAATGTAGTAAATTCTAGATGAACACACATGGGAAAAGACAGAATAGGGACAGCATTTGCTCATAGATTTTGTATGATTTGCAAGGGGGCCATGGACCCTTCTTGGACTAAGGGGCTGAAACAGTCTATAGCAGGTTCAGATGGTGTCAGAATCTTCCCTCCTCATTCAGCTCCGGGGGACAGAGCCGGGGGGAGGAGTGGGTATGAGAAGGTGAGGTCCCCACCAAGGCTGCCCCACCATAGTCAGCACAGCTTCCCAGCTCCTGGGATGGAATCACCGGCTGGGAACAGCTCGGCTCCCTCAGCTGGGAACCCCCTGAGCTGTGTGAAGGTCACAGCTCTGAGGAGAAAAACTGACCCAAATCCAATGGCCGAGGCAGTAGGTGAACTCTTTCCTTTTTTCTCCACGCCTTCCTCCTCCTCCTCTGCCTTTTCCTCCTCTTTCTTTCACTTCTTCCTTTTAAAAGATTATTGGTGCACCAAATAGTAGCATCCAGAAGTTCTTAAGTCCTGTCATCTAACAAGGTAACGTATATGAACCCCATTCCCGGTGACACATTACCAGAGTCTGGGGAAGGGATGGTTTCTCCTCAGAAAAGTACCTGCTCTTCCCCCCCCACCCCAAGAAAGGAGTCAGAGGCGGAAGGTCCTATCCGTCCTGCATCCTGCTCAGTTGGGCTGTAGGAAGAGCCCCAAGGAGGAAGGGGCCACTGTCGGGGATCTCGGCCTCACTGTCAGTCCCCACCTACTACCGGACACACCCTCCTCCCAGTTCCAAAGGTCCAACCAGGAATGAGTCATCTCTGTTATTTTCAATTCAGTGCATTTTTCCTTTTCAGACTCAGGAGATCAATTATTTAGGGCCCTGGATGATCCCAGGCAGCGACACTTGCCGGTCTGTATGGTTTTCTGAAGGGAAACCATCTGGTCTTCCTTAACCTGCTCTTCCCCGGTCTGCGCTGGGCTCCTAAGGTGTGGCAGCCAAGGAGAGGGCCAGACTATCAATATTTCACAGCATAATTAAAGTGAGCCTAGAGCTGTCCGCCTCTTGCAACTGGCACCCTTTTCCAAAACAAGCGCCAGGCATGTTGAACCGACTAGGGGGCCCTGGGAGAGAACTGGGGAGCTGGTTAAAGTTGGGGTTGGGGAGAGAGGCCCCTCCAAGTGAGGCCACCAGTGTGGAGCAGCCACTCGTGGCCCTGCGGGGAGGGACGGAGGGACACTGGGAGAAGATGGGGTCCCTTTTGATAACTCCTGAAAGGGACCAGGGGTTGGGTGTTGCCTCTCCCCCTGCTGCAGGGCTACAAGCTCAATCTACCCTAAAGAAACCAGGGCTTCTCACTGACCGACAAGGGGCGCCTGTGGGGGGAGCCGGGCTCCATGCTGCCGTCTCTGGGTCTCGCCCAGCCTCCTCTGTCTCCCAGGGCCCAGGCTCCCGCCACCATCCAGCAGGGCGGGCAGGAGAGCCCGGAGCCCTGCGATTTATACATCTATTAATTACCTCCAGCATGGAAGAACTGCCTATAAATACAGTGGCACTTTAGATAAAACTTTCATGCAGCTATTTAGATCCTTTAAAATATAAATGATTTCCTCTAAATTTTTTATCATAAATCAGGGCATGGAGCTAGGCGACAAGATGCCGATTTCCCCCCTGATGAGAGCAAAGCCCTCGCTCATTTTCCCTTGTTCTTTTTGTTTTTTACCTCTTTTCTTCTTTTTGATTTAGGGAGGGTGCTGGATAGCTCTCTTTGCTAAATCCAGACAGCAAGAGAAACTGAACAAGGGACAGGAAGTCTCACCCCTTTTCCTAGAGTCTACTTCCTGTGTGGGGAAATCCCCAGACCTGAATTCAAATCCCACCCCTCCAGAGGACTCCATTCAAGTTCTCAGAATGACAGTCCTTCCTTGGGAAGTGGAGGCACTGACAGTCCCTGCCTCACAGCGAGAGACATCTGTGTGCAACACACAAGTCACTGGGCTTCTTTGAGCTCCACGTCTCCATCAAGCAGAAGTGAGAGGACAATGTCCACTTGCAGGGGATCACTGTCGACGCTGAAGGACGCAGAGACGACTCCAGGCTCCGTGAAGTGGAGTGATGAGTTCTCTGTCTGTACAGCACCCCGCCTGCAGCTGGGGTGAGCTAGAACGAGGGAGGGAGGCGTTTAGGAAACGTCTGACGAACACAGGAACACAGACCTCCATGTGCCGCCCCTCTCTCCTGCTGCCTCTGTACAACTTGGCCGGCAGGATCAAAGAGCTGACCCAAGTCTTTGCTCACAGAAGAAATGAGAGCTAACCAGGCCACCAGACTTAGACCTTGTGATTCTGAGTTCTAAGACACTAGTTCAACTGGAGAAAGGAAAGCAAAAGCAGCCATTATCTGCCTGGAAGGGAGCTCCATGACCTCTGGGCTCAGACACCTCGAGCAGGCCATGCTGCCACCCACAGAGAAGACACACAGGACCTACGGGTGCCGGGTAGAGACACCGAGGGCCAAGTCCTGCCTGGAGGTTGAGCTGGCTCCTTGGCTCAGACCACTGACTGATTGAGCAGTAAACTAAGCCTGGAGAACTCAGGACATCTTTTACTCTGGATTTCCTCCACCCAACTCCTACCTAGTGACCAGGAAGAGTTCCTGAAGGTAGACCTCAGACCCTATCGGGTCCTGTGCCAACCTTCCAGTGGCTTCTTAGAACCTGCCCCACCTACTTTCAGCCCCCACCTCCCTCAGCACTTCCACCCAAGCCTTCCAGCTCCTCCTGCACACCCCCCCTGCTCCCATGGAAGGACCCTTGATTTGCAGTTCCTTTGTCTTCCATTCTGTCACTCAGGCCGGCTCAAGGTCACCCCTTCCTTTCCTGCCTGTACTTCTCCATTCACCACTGTGGTGTATTTTCTCTGAGGCAGTTATCTTTGAAAAACTCCTTACCTCCCTCTGAAATGCCAGCCTCACAGGGGTCGCTAGGGCTGAGAGCCTACATGTCTGGTTTGCTGTCAAATCCCGACCTCCTGTCCTGGTGGCAGCCTAATAGGTGCTCAGTAAGTACGGGTTGCATGAAAGAGGATGACCGGATGTCCTGCTCAACCCACTCATTTTTTCAAAGGGAGGGACCCAGGGGGCAGGTGCCCAGCCTGCCTCGAGTTCCGGTGGGAGGCTGCAGGCGCGTGCGGGGCTGCCCGGTCCAGCCTCCGCCTCCCAGTCCCTCTGGGCCTCTCAGATCTTCTGAGCCCCTGCAGACAATAAGGGACAGCGGCCGACAGGCGAGTCAGGCAGCAGCTGCACAGGCGGCAGTACATGTGAGAAGTTTGTGAAAGGAGATGAGAGAAAGGGAGAGCGAGGTGGGCGGGTGGCTGCGAACACCTGGCCGGGCAGCCCCACCAGCTGCCTTTCCGCGATGGCATCTTGAGCCTGGCAGACCTATCGAGGCCATCTCCCATGCCACCCTCCTTGCCCCTCCCCGACTCTCCAAGGTGAGGCTTGGCCGGGCTAAAGGCGGGTGGAGTAGCTGCCGCTCCTGCAAGCCTCTGCTGCCTGCCTGCCTGCCTGCCTGGCTGCTGGAAGCCAGCTTGGAGGCCAGCCAGCCTCTGAGCATGTGGAAGCCTGGGAGAGCAGAGCCCTGCTCACCTCATCCCCGGGCCCTGGCCTAGTTTGTGGCTAACTAATGTCAACTCAGCATGTTAGTTAAGAGCGCAGCTCCTGAGTAAGATAAACCTAGGTTCCAATTTCCACCCCCTCTTAATGACCAGGCCTCAGTTTTCTTACCTGTGAAATGGAAATAATATCAACCTCCACAGGCTTAATGCAGAAATTCGGTGTACAACACATCTGAAGCACCTAGGCCCAAGCCAGGTACACAGGGGCTGCTTTGTAAATGGCTCTTGGCACTATGAAGATGAGCACCCCTAGGACCAGAGTCCCGGGAGGATGTTACTCATGCTCTCATTCACTAAACACAAACAATACTTTTTCCAGTGTTTACTTCCATTAATATAAGCTGGCAGTACAAACTGAATACAAAGAACAGCGATTTCCTCTGCACAAGGCCTGGTCCACAGAGACACGCACTGAACACAGAGAAAGGCAAGATGCATCCTCAAAGAAGTCGCAGAGTCCTCTGGGGCTCACAGATAACAAAATCTCATGTTCTGGCTGAGATATAAAGGTGAAGATACAAGAAAGCAGGGGACTCACAGAAAGGAAGCTTTTCCTTGAGTCTCTGTGAAATTTACAGAATCAGGGCCGAGCTTTAAAGCGATCATTATAGTAGCAGTCGCGGGTTCTGTGGCAGGTGACTCCCACTCATCTCCAGCCAGAGATGGAGACAGAGGAGGTGGGGGGGAGGGGCTTTAAGTTCCCTGAGCAGGTTTCACAAGTCGAGTGTCCCAGGTTATCTGCCCTTGGCCATGGCGCTGTAATGTGAAGTCTTTGCAGGCAAGATCTCTGGCTGTGCACGTGGGGCGCTGCTTCTGAAAACGTGGCCGGTGACTCCCACTCAGACGGAAGTTGAGAGGCCCTGGCCCCACAGCCCGCTTGGCCCCACCGCCCAAAGCCAGTCCTTCTAAAGCAGTGCTTCCTTCACTCTGGCTCCAGGAGGCTCGAGGCCCCAGAGACAGTTCTCTTGACCTCCAGAACTTCCCTCAAGGCCCCGGTGTCAGTAACATTCTGAAATACTTGTAGAATGAGGAATTTGAAATACTTGTGGAAAGAATAGGAACCATGTTAGTGCCTCTGGCATTTAGGACCACGTGGTCTTTGCTTGGACCTTGAAAAGAGATTTTGTTGGCAGAGAGAGAGAGAGAGAGAGAGAGAGAGAGAGACATGTACTCTGTATGTGTGTGTCTCCCTGTGTTCTCCTTAAGAAGAACGAAGAGGCCAGGTCCTTAAGGAAGGGTGTCAGCTTACTGCTGGCAACGCTGATCTGGGAAGGTTTCTGAGGGAAGGATGGGATGTGTTTTCTGCTCTGGGATCCTGATCCCTGGAAGCGCTAAAGGCAAACCTGTGGTGTACAGGCCAGCCCTGGAGGCCACGAGAAACGGCTTGGTTGGCTTGACTCTGACTCTGACTTGACTCTGCCTTCCCTTGATCCTGGTCAGCAGATGGAACTTACTCACTCAGTTTGTGAGGCTTCTGCTCCAGAGACAGGCCTCAGGCTTCAGGCTGTCATGGTGTGAATGGGTCTTGAGGGGCCATGGACAGGCCAGGGCTGGAGCCAGCACCCTCTCTTCCCACTTCCTCTCCAGGTTTGCTCAAATTAACCAAGTTTTTGCCAGAACTGGATGCACTTGGCAAGTGAGGCCCGGGCCAGAGTGCAGCCCCAAGTTCAGCCCCTGAGGTTGGCACTTCTGACAGGTTTCAAGACTCTCAACACACTTGTTCTGAGTCTGAACCTGGACCAGCACCCTCCGCCACCACCTCGCCAGGCTGAGAGGCTCCTCCTGTCACTTTTAGACTCATGAAGCGAAGGCCAGGATAGTGTGGGCTGCGAGTCTGTGGCCCACCTCTGTATACTGGATGCAGAGCAGGTGCTGAAGAACAGAAGGAAACGCAGAGGAACTTTTCCAGGAAGATGCTCCTGGCCACCCCCACTGCCAAATGGTTTCTCTTTAAATGAGAAAGATGAGGAACTGACATGAGTTCCCTGATTTCCCTGGGGTGGGCACTATGCCAGGCGCTTAGCTCAGTGTATTCCTGCAGCAATCTGCAGGGCTAAACTATGTGGCCATTTTACAGATGGGGATGTGCCCCGAGGCGCACAGGCATTGGGACTAACAGTCTCCTGGCTTCTGTTGGCCAGCTAGAGACAGAGGTGTTTCCAAGTCTGAACGTGGAGAGCAGGGTGGACTATGTTCACTATTGTTACTATCCTACAAGACCCCCCCATAAGACAGGAGCGCTTTAAAATGGTGGAAAGCAAGGCTCAGAGAGAAAGTTTAGCCCAAGGAATTTCTTTTGGCCTCCTTCAGTTGGGCCGAGTCCTTTTCTCCTCTCGCCTGTCTTGGGCCCAGCCTCCTCCTACTTGGGGAGCCGGGAAGGATTTCCTCTTAGGTCAAGGGGTGGCTCCCTCCTCCGCTGGGCCCTGGCTCCTGTGAAGGCTCTGGGAAGCCTCATGGCGGGAGGTCTAGCAACAAGATGACATTCCCAAACTCCGAGGCCGCACCCTGCAAGGAGGCTGCGGCGGCTTGAGGGGGGGGGACGACACAAATGTGCGCGTGGGTTTTCTTGAACTGTGGAGGGAAGGGCGGCCCTGCGGCCACAGCCCGGGATTCCCCATCCATTATTCACGATGTTTGCTGGCTTGGGGAAGAGGAGGAGAGGAAAGCATTGGGAAGAAGAGGGAAGAGAGGGTTGGGTGGGGTGGCGGGGTGGAGTGTGAGACAGAGCAAGCTGGGCTCTGGAACTAGGAATCTGAGGCTGCGGAGCACCCTGGAGCCCCGGAAGTCAGACGTGCAGCCGGACACACTAGGCTGCAGTAAACAGTGGGGACGAACAACTGCAGAAGGCATCCGATGGCTCGGCTCCGGGCAGTGGGGCTAACCCGTGGCGCCTGGGGCACTGCTCTCCTGTCTGTACAGCGCTGAGACAGAGATTCTGCTTCGTAGGGTGGCCTGAGGATCCCACCAGCGAATTCTAAAACGCTAGCGAGCTGTCGTTTGGGAAATGAGGCCTGACCTGTTACCGAGACCCCGAGTCCCCCCTGAACTCTCACTGTTCCGAAGAACCCCCAGCAAACTTCCTTAGGGGAGGCTTGGGGCGAGGAGAGCCGGCCAGTAGTTATGCTTAAAGCAAGAACCGCCAAGGTGGGGAGGAGGCCCCTGGGCAGCTCGGGGCTGGCCGGCCGCGGGGCTCCTTCCAGCGGCCTGACTTCCGGCCCTGCTGGACGGCTGGACGCGCCTGGAGGCCGGGCCAGCTTCGCGCGTGGGGTGGGTCGGAGTGGGGTCCACTTGCCGCCGCCCCGTCCCGGTATGCCCGTGACAGTGCGTGTTGGGCCAGGACGGAGAGGTCTGGGCCAGTGCGGAGAACAAGTCCAGGACGAAGAAGGAAGGACCCGTGAGGTCGGGCAGGCTGGAGCCGGGCGGGGCGGGGCGGACCCGCGGAGGCCCGGCCGGCCGGGTATAAATGCCGCGGAGGGGCGGCCCGGCGGGCGCAGGGAGGCGCCGAGAGCAGCTGCCTCGCCTCGCCTCGCCTCGCCTCCCGGGCCGCCCCCGGGAGCCCCGCGCGGGTGCACGCCTGCGCGCGCCCGGGCCCTTCCTGGCAGGCTGCTTGTAAGATGAGTGAGGAGGCAGGTGGGGGAGAGGGGAGGCAGCGAGCGAGAGGGCGAGGGGAGCGCGGGCGCTGAGCGGCGCTCACTCGGAGCGCGGCGAGCAAGCAGGGCGCGCCGGAGTCCATGTCCCCCGCTGCCGCCCGGCCAGACGCGCGAAGATGATGGCCATGAACGCCAAGCAGCCGTTCGGCATGCACCCCGTGCTGCAGGAGCCCAAGTTCTCCAGCCTGCACCCCGGCTCCGAGGCCATGCGCCGAGTCTGCCTTCCGGCCCCGCAGGTACGTAGTGGAGCATAATTACCGCTCTAAGGCACATTTTTGACAGGCACTAGCTTCATGTTTTTTTCATGTCGCCCAGAACAATCGCCGCCGCTGTCTGAGCCCCTGTGCTCGTCTCCCCCGCGCTCTCTCCCCGCGCGCGCTCATTCATGTCTCTGATCCGCACGTCTGTTCCAGCGGAGCTGCTGCCTCCGTATTAATTTTTATGACCTGGGCTTTGAGGAGAGGCACTCGGTTGCTTGAAAATGTGTTTTAATCCTGAGTTGACAGTATTCCCCACTGACCGTGCTGTGCGCCTTCTCGCTTGCAGCTGCAGGGTAATATATTTGGAAGCTTTGATGAGAGCCTGCTGGCGCGCGCCGAAGCTCTGGCGGCGGTGGATATCGTCTCCCACGGCAAGAATCACCCGTTCAAGCCCGACGCCACCTACCATACCATGAGCAGCGTGCCCTGCACGTCCACGTCTTCCACCGTGCCCATCTCCCACCCGGCCGCGCTCACCTCGCATCCGCACCACGCCGTTCACCAGGGCCTCGAAGGCGACCTGCTGGAGCACATCTCCCCGACGCTGAGCGTGAGCGGCCTGGGCGCCCCGGAGCACTCGGTGATGCCCGCGCAGATCCACCCGCACCACCTCGGCGCCATGGGCCACCTGCACCAGGCCATGGGCATGAGCCACCCGCACGCCGTGGCGCCGCACAGCGCCATGCCCGCGTGCCTCAGCGACGTGGAGTCAGACCCTCGCGAGCTGGAGGCCTTTGCCGAGCGCTTCAAGCAACGGCGCATCAAGTTGGGAGTGACCCAGGCGGACGTGGGCGCGGCGCTGGCCAACCTCAAGATCCCGGGCGTGGGCTCCCTCAGCCAGAGCACCATCTGCAGGTTCGAGTCTCTCACCCTCTCGCACAACAACATGATCGCGCTCAAGCCGGTGCTCCAGGCCTGGCTGGAGGAGGCAGAGGCCGCGTACAGAGAGAAGAACAGCAAGCCGGAGCTCTTCAACGGAAGCGAGCGGAAGCGCAAACGCACGTCCATAGCGGCGCCCGAGAAGCGCTCACTCGAGGCATACTTCGCCATCCAGCCCCGGCCTTCATCAGAGAAGATCGCAGCCATTGCGGAGAAACTGGACCTTAAAAAGAACGTGGTGAGGGTCTGGTTCTGTAACCAGAGACAGAAACAGAAACGAATGAAGTACTCGGCTGTGCACTGACTGCGGCGGGGCGCGGCGTCGGGAGCCGGGAGAGTCTAGTGCGCATCGCCCCTTTGGAGGGGAGGGACGGGCACAGGGAAATCGAGTGTTTCCTAGCAGGTCAGACCCTCGTTCCCGAAGCCACAGACTCTTCCTTTTATCCCGCCTAGTTGCCTCCCCAGCTTTCTCTTTCTCTGTTATTTCTTTCTATTCTCACCAAAAAGTTTTGGCGCTCGAGGGAAAAAAAAAAAATTCAAGGGTGGGCCTAGAGGGGTGTTGCGCTGTCCGCGGTGCTGAAATCCGCAGAGAGACTGGACCTCGCCGGCCACGCTGGGATGAAAGCGCCACTTTGCTAAGGGCGACGGGGCAAGGGGTGAAGGAATAAAAAGGATGTGACAAATAATAACATAGAGTCTAGGATATCTAAGTGGAACACAGACATGTACTGGAGATTTATTAGAGTATATAAAATACACGTATGTTTCCAAAGGAGAGCCTTATATTTCCTTCTCCTAAAATCTACCCATCTTATCCTTTGGTTTGCTGTACATTCCCATAAACAGCATGGATTAGGTTCAGGGAAAGTCAACGAAGAGTTAGGGGCTCTGAGCTGCTCCAGGTAAGTAAGGGTCCAGCAAAGGAAAGTTCAGTTCAGCGACTGAAAAGAGTTGGCACCCTTAAACGATCTGAAAGCAGCATCCAGCACTAACCCTGGCCATTCTTCCCGCCCTGCTGGCTTTTGAGTGTTCATGACCTCCCGGGTGGGAAGCAGGTAGTGTTCTGGTTCTGACCCACTGAGAACCCCGCCGCAGAGCGCTGTTCCTGCGGGACTGACTGCCGGCTCAGCGCCTCCAAGGCGACTGTAACTTCTGCGCATCAGATGCAAGTCCCTCCGATCCTTCTAACTTCGCTGTGCTTCTGTTACTGCTGTTAGCACCCCCGTTCCTACTGTTTGTCAACTCCACTTTCCTTTCCTCTTCACCAAATGTCTCTCAGTGGAGGTTCACATACAGTTTTGGCGGGAAGAGGAGCAGGACCACAGCTTGGGCTCTTCGCGCACCAGATCCTTCACCGGCACCATATTTTATTTTTTTCGTTGCTTCATTATAGTTTGTGTGTTGCTGTGTGAACTTTGGTTTCAATCTCAAAATAGATACAAATAAAATATTAAGTTTTCTTCTCTCTTGACCTTCTCGATTAACTTCTAAAATAAATGCTTTATTTTTCAACCCGAATCACAGTGGTATTTCTTCATAGGTGCTAAAAGATATCTGTCTTGGGAAAGATTCAAAAGTGAGAACTCAGAGGGACCAGGCTGTCACGGTCCTTCTTTGGCCTCAGCCATTTCTTCTCTGTCCCCTTCCCTGGCAGTCTGTGCTGTCTGGCCTCCTTCGATAGATCTGGCTTCTCCTGGGGGGTCCCAAGGTTTCAAGGCCTCCCAGGGCCTAGGGTGTCCTCTACTACCAGCTCACGTTGATCAGAACACAAACTTTGAAGCCTCCGGAGTGGGTGTCTAAGGCACTAGGCCTCTACTCACTGGCCAGGTTCCTAACTTCTCTGCCGCGATTAGCTGCAGAATAGAGACCTAACACTCAACTCACACAGTTACTGTCAGGACTAGGTGAGGTTGTTCACTTGGTAGGTGATGTTTGGCACTTAATAGCAAATTATTTTTAAAGATGGAAAGAGCTGCGGAGGAGATGAGCGAATAGAGGCAAAGAGAGAGAAAAGTTGTTGGTGAGATGAGTGTCTTTTGGAGACTTCTGGGACTCCTAAAAATTCATTTGACATTGTCCTCCAGGATTCCCAGCTCAGCTTCTCCGAGGGAACTTAGTGCAATGCTTTGCACATAGTCGGCGCTCACCAGAGGCTGGTCCCTTTCTTTCCTTTTATTTCCTCTAAAGGGGGGAGGAAACCTTTTTATTTGTGAGCCGCAAAAACACCTTCATGATTTAAAAATTAATGTACAAATCCCGGAGTCGTCTGCACATTTTCCCGCTGAGTCCTCAAAGAGCTCCGGGTCGTTAGATGTCGGCCCGGATTCGGAGCAGAGCGGGTTTCCGCTTTTGGCTTTTCGCAGGACCCCTCCCTTCACCCTCGAGGCCGAGGCGAACTTGTGGGCAGCCCCCAGCTTTCCGGGCCTCAGCCCCCGACCCCGCCTTGCTCAACAGCGCTAGCGATGCCTCCGCTCCCTTTCCATCGCGTGTCCTTTAATAATAAATGCCCTTATGCCATTACATTATATTGTGGGTTTTGAAAATTTAAAATACGGCTGATGCAATATTAATTGCCTATAGTGGTATAAAACACAGGGCCGGAGCCCAGCCGGGCTGCAGAGGAGGCAGCCGCCAGCGTCCCGCGCCGGAGCGCCGCGCTCCAGAGGACGCGCCTTTGTGGGCCGGTGGGTGCCCAGCAGGTAAGAGGCTTCGCGTTTCCCAGCCAGGGAAAGAACTCGTTATGCACCGTCCCCTTTTAGAAAAGTTCCCAGCTATTATTTCTTTAAAATTTTTAAAGAAAAAAATTAACCGCAAAAGTTTGAGAGACTTTGGTGAGGGGGCAAGAGGAGTCACCTCACCCCTCCAGGCGCCGAGGACGCCGGCGGCGCGGAGCTCCTCCGGGCGCGGTACCTGCCGGCCTGGGCCGCGGCCGTGTCCTCCAGGCGCCCCACCCTCTGGCTTCCCCGAGCGCGCCCGGTCGGCGCCGCAGCCTCTCTCTTTCGGCTTGCTCAGGAAGCAAAGGGAGATGCGGTTTCCCGGGACGGTGCAGTCGCCTCTGCCCCTCATCCATCCGTCTGGGCAGAGGCGCGGGCCTCTCTGGGGGCCCGGTGTTCACACACGCCGAGTTTGCATCCCCAGTGGGCCACTTCCGAACCATGTGACCGCGGGGAAATCACATCGCCTCCCTGAGCCTCTGCTGACAGATGTAGAACTCGAAGTTGATTCTCTAGCCCAAGTGAGGACGTAGTTTAAGAGCACGTGCGGCAGGGTGTCCTTCCTCAGGGCTCGCCCGCTTGCCACGTTCACCACGAAGACCCAGCTGGGCGTTTAAGCTCCCAGGCTGCTGTTCTGGGCTGTCTGTGTGGAGAGCTGCCCAGGACCTTGCAGGAGAGACCTTGAGAGCCAGGGCCAGGTGGAAGCCTCGAGCGCTTCACCGCCTCAAGGCAGAATTCTGAGCGGGACTGGGCTCCCGAGCCGCCTGCGTGTCCTCTGGCCAAGTGGCCTCCTTTCTCTATGCCTGAGGTAGTCAGTTTGGTTCACTGTTTCATGCCCAGTGCCCACCTCAGAGCAGCAGAAAAACATTTTTGTTGAATGAATGAATGGGTTTTGTTTTGTAAAATGAAAGCTCAACTGTCCCTGGATTTTAGGCGCTGGAGATCACGGGACGGAAGGGATGGGCCGCCTCCCGGGGAGTGGGCTCGGCAGTTTCAGGGCTGCAGCACCATCCTGCACACACAGCACAGGGTGAGCCTCACTTGGTGGTGCTCGTGGTTGGGTACAGAGGTGGCACTTTTGGACCCCAGGAAGGGCCAAGGAGGACCCGAGGGCGACCTCTGCCTGAGCCTGGTGTCTGGCGCTCTTGGGCCTTCTTGCTGGGATGACCACAGAGCAGGGCAGAACGACTGCTCTGTGCTTCATTCCAGTGACCTCGGTGTCCTCCTTTGGAAAATTGGAGCAAAAGACTGAGGATCGCTCTGGTGATTAATGCAGTCGTGCCGGACAGGGCCTGGCCCGAGGCCGGCAGGCGTGGCTATCTCGTTGCTTTATAATGGTCCTCACCCTCGGAAAAGTGTCAGGTGGGCTCAGCATTTCCCTCTGGGAGCCCTCGTCCGTCTGTCCGCCTCTGTCACTGGCCCCCTGCTTTTGCACTGAGGTGGGAAGTGAAAGAACCCGCTCTGCGCCTGGCTGTGGCGGGACAAGTTTCTCTTGGACCTTGGTGAGAATACACATTCTTCCCTCTGACCAGCTCCGGCCCGTGGCGGCTCTCATCAGGAAAGGAGGCGGTCACCTGGGGCCCGGCCCCCTCCCCTCTGCTCCAGTCTCTGGGCCTCAACACAAGGCCTGAGCCCGGACCGAGCAGCCTCTTCCTACCTAAGGAGAGCCGAGCCCTAAGCTGGCGCCTGTACCTCAAGCAGCGCTTCCCAGTTATTCTGCTGCACTAGGTCGTTTCTTTTCTTTTCGTCAATCGTCTTTACTAGTCTGTCACAGAGCCTTGCTCATCTAGCCCTGAATGCCTCGGGAGGGAGGCAGCTCGCTGTCTGCGTTCTCCCCGACCCCGTCCAGGGCCTCAGGAGTGCTCCATAACCGAACCGCACCAAGGGCTCCGGGGTGCTGGGCAGCGTCCCAAGCGTTGTCTGCTAATTTATTTACCTAAGCAGGACCTTAAGTACAGTCCACCGAAAAGCCCATTTCACAGATGAGAACATGGAAGTGCAGAAGGCTCACACAACATGACCGGGACAAAGCACAGAACAGCAGTTTGGCGAAACAGACTGGAAAAGGTCTCGTGTGTTCAAGTGCCCAGCGCTCAGGAGGCCAGGCGGGCGGGGCGAGGCCCAGGCCCCGGGCAGTGCTGGCCTCCGACGCGCTCCTCCCTCGGCCCGGCCTCTCCTGGCTGGGTCTGCTCCGCGTACCGCTCCGCCCTCCCTTTTCCACCCAAACTCCCAGGCGCTGAACCCTGACCCCCGGGAACAGCCACGTGGGTCCCCCAGGCCGAGCCGGCCCCCTGGCCGCGGGCGGGGCGGCGAGGGCCCCCGGGGAGGGCGGCGCCGCTCGATCCGCCTTCCGCGGGTCAGGCTTCCCTCCGCCCCGACGGCGCTTCCGCCCCCGCGCGGCTCCCTGGGCTTACGGCCGGCGGCTGGTGGGTTCGCCGGCGCCTCCATAGGGGGCTTCCCCGGCTGCAGACAGACCGGAGGCCTAGGCGGCTGAGACCCCGATGCTCCGGGAAAAGCCTTAGCCCAGCTCCAGGCCCTGTGGGGAGCGGGGCTCCATCCCGCGGAGTCCACCCAGAGCAGTTCAGCCTGGGCCAAGGTCTCTCCCTCTCTGACTCTCTACCTCCCTCCCTCTTTCTCCTCTCTCCTATTTCGTCTGATATTTAAAAGAGTTTTATTATAGGGTTGCACACAGACAAACTTCCGCAAAAATCAGAATTACAAAAGGAGGGTGACATTAGAAACCCACCCTAAGCTCCCCTCTTCTTTCCCCCTTTTTCTTTCCAATCCACAAGACACATCAGCTCCGTCCAGACCCCAAATCTGTGCCCCACAGACACCCACCAGGCTTTGCCAGGCAGCTCACCTCTTGGCAGATACAGTTAATGTCCAGCCTTCATAAATCAAGACCATAAAAAGCTTACTTTCATATGCACTCAATTTCTACCAAACCTAAACTAATTGCATAAATTCCTTTAGGCCACTCAGAGCTGCTTTCTGGGTTGGTCTGATCAATTAGTCATTAGGCACTCCATTAGCTGGGGTTTAAGCAGCCTCGTATAAATGTCTCCTGTCAATTTGCTTGTAATTGAATGAATAAAAAAAGGGTACAGTTATTAGCACAGATCAGAATGAGGAGAGGTCGATTTATTCAGATATTCTAAAAATGTCTTAATCTAATAACGGTAACAACAACAATCAGGCGATTAGAGCCCCTGAAGACGCTTGGCCACCATGGAAGGTTCTGGATGAGACACAGTGACCCGCGCGTACATCTCTCTTCTCCTTGCGCATCTGGACTCTCTCCCTGCCTGGGTCTTAGTCTCTGCACCTGTAAGAGGAGTTGGTAACACACACAGCTTCAAAGCTGAGTAACCAAAGAGCAATGTGGCCAATGCCCACCCTCCCCTGCTGTCATTCTGCTAGTTAATTGCACCTGACACTATTAACACCTTGACACTCTTTTTCTTTTTTTTTTTTAATTAAGTTTATCCACTAATATGCTGGTGCAAATTCAAGAGAACTAAAAGATGGATGGTGAAAACTTTCTCTTCTGGACCCGAGTCACTCACTGCTCTGTTGAAGGTAAGCAACGTTCTAAGAATGTCCAGAGATACTGTATTGGGCAGTATTTCTTGTTTGTCTTTCTTCATCTTCGTGCTGTGTTGCTATGATATCTGAAAATCAGAACTACAGTAATTTTGAATTCTCTTCCCACATCAAGGATCCTGAAAAAAAATCAATAATTTTTTAAAAAATAAGTTGCTGAGCCATTTGATATCCCATGATACTTTTTTTAAAACCAAGAATTAATTTCAAATTAAAGACCGATGATGTATAAAACTGCCTAGTCACAAAGACAGAGAGTGGTTTTGTGTTGTTTTTGAGGCAGAGCCTCTCTATGGAGCCTGTTTCAGGCAGACCTTGAACTCCAGTGATCCGGATCTGCTGCCTGGACTAGATTACAGGCTTGTGTCACCACACTGTGTCACCACACTGTGCTGATCCAGAGGGCTCATTCACAGACTTGAGTTCCGTCCTACCTTCTGAGTGAAATTGAAAGTAGTGTGTCTGAAAGTAGACATTATACATATAAGGGAGGTACTTTGGGTACTTAACTTCCTATTTTACTAAAAGGCCGGGGTTGGAAAACTTAGCTGAGAGAAGAGGGGGCCCGGGTCAGAGCCCTCTCCCAGCCGGCCTCCCTTTGCAGTGAGAATCCGGCAGACACACAAAGGGACCAGAGGAACAGGCCTCCCACTCTTTCTTGTGACCTCGGCAAGTCTGTTCACTTCTCAGTGCCTCAGTTTCCTCCAATAACTTGAAGTTGAACTAGACAATAGTATATTTATTTATTTTAAGACAGGGTTTCAAAAAATAGGGTTTAGGCTGTCCCTGAACTCACTATGTAGCCCAGGCATGCCTTGAGCTCACAGTAGTCCTCCTGACTCAGCCTCCTGAGTGCTGGGATTACAGGCATGAGCCACCACCCCCAGCACTGTGGTATGTGGTATGGAGTCCCGGTGGGCATGAGTCTTCACATCTGGCATTGATGTATGTGGTTACTGGGGATCGAACCCGGGCCCTTGTGCTTGCAAGGCAGGCGATGGAACCACTGAGCTAAATCCCTGGCCTGACAGGGATTTTTTTATTTTTTAAATTTTTTTTATTTTTAAGACCAGGTCTTGTTATGTAGTTCAGACTGGCTTTGAACTCACTAGGGGGCCCAGGCTGGCTGACTTTGAACTCATGGTGATCTTCCTGCCTCAGCCTCCCAAGTGCTGGAATTATAACCGTGCACTGCCACTCTGAGTGGACAGTAATTTACTTTTGAAAAAACTATTTCCCTAATCCAGAAAGTTGTACCAATTCGTACTCAAGACTTATGCCACATTCTTGATGTTCCACCAGATGTTCATGATTCCCTGGTGAGAAACCTCTAAAGTAGCTAAAGACCTTTCTTCATTGCCCATCTGAAGTGATAATCCAATACCTATGAACACTGAAACCAGGTTAGCAGACTGGGAGGAACTTCACTGAAGGGAAAAACCAAATGCTCATTAAACAATGTCAAAATAGAAAAATTGGTTTCCAGAGCAGCGCTCAGTTTCCCAAGCAGCAGTCTGGGCAATGTATAAAGCACATTAGGGATCATGCTCTAGATTCTCCAGCCGTCCAGGCTGAGACTTTGAATTGGGAATTTCCCTTCTCTGATCTCTTTTTTCCCCTTTTGATAAAATGTGAGAATTGTACCAAGGGATCTTTGAAGTAGCCAGCAATGACTTTGTGTAAGCACATGTACTGGGACTAGAATGTCTCATATTTGATATTTGTTTTGTCTTTTTTTTTTTTTTTTTTTGAGACAGGGTCTCACTATGTAGTTCAGGCTGGCCTTAAACTCTCCCAGAGCGCTGGGATTATAGGCATGTGCCTCCACACTTGGCTCTATTTTGTTTTTGAAATAACTGTTGTACCATCAAGACAGAGCAGATACACCTATAATCCCAGATACTCAGGAGGCTGAGGCAGGAGGATTGCTTGAGCCCTGGGGTTCAAGGCCAGGCAAACTAGCATGATTTCATCACAGAAAAGAAGAAAGAAAAAGAGAAGAAGAGGGAAACAAAACACTTTCTTTAACTAGAGTGGGGAGAGGTTAGTGAACTATTTATTGTGTGGCTTTCTAGCATTCAGACTTACAAAATCATGTGACAAAAGTATGATCTTCATATCCCCCATACAAACATAAAGGCAGCAGGTTTCAAAGTCAATGACAGGGCAGAGGCAAAGTGGGAACATGTTGCTAGACTAAACCGTCTCATTTCTCTTCTGTCATTTCTGTCACTGGTGGTCCTGGGACTCAGCTCAGTGGGAGACAGGGCTGGGCGGACAAGGCAGTATCGGGTGCCACGCCCACCCCAGAGGTCGGAGGATCCGATCTGCCCTCTGCATCAGAACTCCATTTTTCCGTCCATCTGACTTCTGTGAGCTTGTTTAACTTTGGAACCTGAACTGCTCATCAGATCACGCTGGTGAGACAACCAGGACGTAGACTACAGTCAGGTCTTGGGCCGCGGACTTCCCAGTGATCTTCCGCGCTTTTACTTCTTGACTGTTTTGCCTGTAGTGTTTGTCTGTTGCTTCTGGCTGTGTGTAGAACGGTCCTATTGCTTTTACTGATGCTGTTGGTTCCGTGATGTGAGTGCTTATATTTCTTGACTTTTCACAGTGCGGTCTTTCCTTCTCAAAGAGGGCTTCAGTGGTGCTGGCTCAACTGCTTTCTATTATACCCGCTAGACTCTCAAAGTCCTGGAATAGGATCTAGGCAGGGTTCTTTGAGATGCTTTGCCTGGAGCGTATGAGCTAGGGACCCAGGAGTCTAAGCTTTTCACAATTCCCCTGCATGGTTGTGATTACTTGAGCAGATTGAAAAATTTATATAGTACTCTCCTTCCAAAGTGCCCCATACTGGAATCTGGGTATATACCTTGATTCAAAACTTTTTCAATCCTTATTTTCTTAAACGTAGTATAAATGTTGCATCCCATTTTATAATCTGTTTGTGACTAGTTTCAGGCTACATACACATACACATAGACACACTTTTCTTGGACTGCTATGATAGGTAGCAAAGACTGGGTTGCCCAGACAACATTAATTTCTCACTGTTCCAGAGTCTGGGGAGTTGAAGTTCAAGATGTCAGCGGATCTGCTGAGAGCGCTCTGTAGTTTACAGATGGCCACCTTCCCCTATTGCCCTCATACGGTTAGGAGAGGGAGAGACAGTCTCTCTCACGTCCCCTGTTACATTGGTCCAGTTCATGAGGCCCATCCTCCTGACTAACATCTTCCCAAAGACCCCAGCACCAAAAACCATCACTTGAGTGGGACTTTAATATATAGACTTTGGGGGACACATTCCAGTTGTAGCTTAGACATCACTGTGTAACAGGAGTAAATTGATACAGCCCTACAGGCACAGCTGGGTGGCTTAGAGGAACAAGTAGCCTTGTTTGAAATTAAACTCTAATGTAGCTTCTTTTTTTCTCATGCAGAAAAATTAGATCTACAAATAATAAATACAGTCATCCATTAGTATCAGTGGATTCATTCTAGGATGCCTTCAGTATATCAAAATCTGTGAATAGTAATTTTGTTGTAAAAATGCAATAGCTTTTATGTATAACCTATATACACCCTCCTGTACATGTTAAGTCATCTTTAGGTTACTTATAATACCTAGTGTTCACTATGTAAATAGTGGTACTGTGCTGTTTAGAGAAAGTAAAAAGGAAAAAAATCTGTTTATATTCAGTTTTGATGCTATTTTTCCCAAGTACCTTTTTTCTTGGTTTTTGTTTGTTTGTGTTATTTTGAGACAGGGTCTTGCTTTTGTAGTTCAGGCTGGCCCTGAGATCAGCCTTGAACTCACAGCAATCCTCCTGCCTCTGCCTCTGGAGTGTTGGATTACAGGCGTGAACCACCATGCCCAGCATTGCTGTGTGTGGTACTCATTGCTGGTGGGCATGAGTTTCCACGCCCGTCATGTATGTGGTTACCAAGGATCAAACCCAGGTCCTTGCACTTGCAAGGCAGGCGCTGGCACTGCTGAGCCAAATCCCTGACCGTACTTTTTTTTTTTGTTTTGAGACAGAGTCTCGCTTTGGAGTTCAGGCTGGCCCTGAGCTCAGCCTCAAACTCATCACAGCAATCCTCCTGCCTCTGCCTCCCAAGTGCTGGGTTACAGGCATGAGCCACCACATCCGGCACTGTGTACTGATTACTGATTGTGGTACTGATTGCTGCTGGGCGTGAGTCTCCACGCCCAGTATTAGTATGTGGTTACTGGGGATCAAACCTGGGTCCTTGCGCTTGCAAGACAGGCGCCGGAACCACTGAGCCAAATCCCTGGCCCATTCCCAAGTACTTTTGATCCACACTTGGTTGGATGAATAAAGCAAAACTGAGATATGGAGGATTGTCTCTTTATGGTCAACAACAGTAAAGTCGGCACTGTTTTGTTAATCATTCTAGAAGAACAGACATTTAATATCTGAAACTCAGTGATGAGCTGTTTTTGACTCCTGTCCACACCACACCCTGCTCCCCTAATAGTGAGAACATAGGTTTGTCTCCCATTCAGAAAAGACCACATTAAAACTTCCTCCAGGTAGGACTACTAATACTGTTCCTGTATTCGAAATGCTGCCTGCCTTCTAAATTGTTTCACGGCCTTCAGTGAGGCATCTCTGTTATCACGTATACTTTGCAAATAAGACGTTAGAAAAGTTAAAGGACTCATCCAAAGTCACCCAGTGAACAAATCCTGGGACCCACCCACTTAACCCACAGCGACTGAGCTCTTTATTCGGTACCATGTTCACTCCCGTGGGAGAAAATGAACTTAGTCTTTCAGGGTGGAGCCAGAAGGACGTGGATATGGAGGAAGGCTTACTCTTGCTACGTGAGTCCCGGGAGGGTCCTGAGAGGGGTCCCAAGAAGTGTAACTCGGTAGGAGCTCAGAGTTGTGCAGAGCAAATAGTTCCACTGCCAAAGAGAAAAGAGACCTTGATGGCTTTTCATAGCAGCATGGAACATAAGCCAGTGCCTTTGGAATACCAAGAAACATCCTCAATAAAAGGAAAAAGAATAGTACAGACAGTATTCTTCTTGGTTCACTTTACCACGTCAGAAAAACCCAGACACTTTCTAGTATTGGCATAAGAAGCCATTGAGACTGTAAAATGTAAATGGTACTTGGGGGAATTGTCATTTAAACACCATTTTCAGAGTAGGTGCTAGCGGGAAGGTCTTTTCACTTCCTTAGAATCAAATAAATGAATGAAGAGGCTGTTCTTTTATCTCCTTAGATCTGCTCCTCTCCATTCTGTTTTTCCTGGTCTTAAGTCTCGGAGTGGTGGAGAACGCTGGTGCCTGTTTTTAGCCCCTCAATGTTTCAGAGATGACAGGCTACACACAAAGTCGTCTAAGCAGACTAAGAAGAGTAAGAAGTCATCAGTATTTGGTATTTAAGTAAAAATGATCCCTATGTCAAATTCTGAATTTAGCAGAGGCCATCTCATAATGTATAAGGGAATGATTCTGATTTTGTTCTAATTACATAATGGCATAAGGAAGTCCGTGCTTAAGGCTTCTAAAGATCCTCACTTGCCTCAGTATAAAATAAGTAAAATGACTATGAAAACTCTGGACTGTGCATTTATTAGGAGGAAAGACAGCTGAGTTTGGTGGCGTGTGCTTGGAATTCCAGGACTCTGGGAGAGGCTAAGGCAAATGCAAGCTCAAGCTGGGCAACTTAATGATTTAGTGAGATTCTGTCTGCAAATAAGAAAAAAGCTGAAGACGTAGCTCCCTGTGAAGGTCCTGGGTACAATTCCTAGTGTTGAAAGGAAAAATGGGGGCTTATTATGGATTCAGAAGTTTTCAGGGCAGAGGGTGTTGGTCCTGTTACTTTGGGGCCTGTTGAATGGCATTTTATCAGGGTGAAAGGGGGCAGAGACAAGGCATATGCCACTTACAGATTTTAATTGCCAAAAAGTTTAATATATACTTATGGTATACAACATCTGTATACATTGTAGGATGGCCCACTATGTATAGCCTCTTATATTTATCATTTTTTAAATGGCAAGGATGCTTAAAATCTACTCTCAGTGATTTTCAAGAATATAATGTATTGTAGCTAACTGTAGCCACCTGCTGAACAGTTGACCTGACCCCTCCTGTCTGATGGGGGAAGTTTTGTATCCTTTGACCAGTGTCTGTCTACCACTCAGCCTGGTCCCTGTTAGCCACTGTTTGTGCTCTGTGCTTTTGGAAACTCAGCTTTTTAAGATCCACATATATCCTAGCTAATTGAAAAGAGAGTTTTGTATGTGTATCTGTTTGTTTCTTCTTTGTAAGAGAAAATCGTTTTTGTCCATGGCCTGCACTTTGAGTAACTACTTTGAGGGTAATGATATACAGTATACTAGCTATTGTTTTCCTATTTTGTTATGAAATTTTGTTTTATTTCTTTTAATAAGAAACTTATTTGCAATTTGAGAGAACAATTTTATGTCTCCCAAGTTTAATAATGTTTAAAATTGAAAAGAAAGATTCAACATATAAATGTGATTATGTAGTATAATCTTTCCAGGCTTATTTCACTTAGCATAATGTCCTCAGGTTCATTTGTGTGCTTGGAAATGATGGGACTTTCTCTTTAGGGCTGAGTAATTTTTCATTATATATATATATATATATATATATATGTACACACACACACACACACACACACATTACACTTTATGCACTGATGGACACTTAGGGTCATTGGACATTTTTGCTCTTATGAATCATGCTGTGACGAACATAGTAATGCAGAGATCTCTTTGAGCCATTCACTTTATTTGATTTGGTTCTATACTCGATAGTGGGATTGCTAAATCATGCAGTAATCTCTTTCTAATTTTTATTCTCTATACAAGTTGACAAAAGAGGTGAAAAAAAAAGCAAACAAAAAGCTCTGCTGATTGCTATGTAGATGCCTGGCTTTGAAAGAAATGGCTGTAGAATAGAAACGAAACAGAATGAGTTCATTCAGCAGGTATTTATTGTCTTGAGGCTCTGTGATGGGCCCACTTGAGGTGCTGTGACCTCAGAACTGGACTCAAGCCCCGGCCTGAGGAGCCTGTGCGCAGACTGGGACTGGTGACAGCTCATCCTCTACCGCTCAGGACAAATATTGGGCCAGGTTAGCAGCCTTGGGAACCCATTCTAACCCATCTGAATACCCCCGTTAGCATCTGGGTAGCCTATAAATGCCACCTTCCTCTTCCTCTTCCCCCTCAGAGAGAAAAAGTCAGGAAGCTGAAGAGGCTCAGAGTAGCATGCTGAGCTCTCGGATCCAGCTTAACGCCGGGCGGGCGGGCGGCACCAAGGGACGGAGCTTGGCTATGAGTTTTCACAAGGCGACAGGAGGACGCTAAGCATCAACTGAAGCGGAGACGAAGGACCTGCGCCCTGCGACGCTGTCTCCATCTCCCTCAGCCGCCACCTGCATGGAATGAACACACACGTGGTCTCCCCTTTAGCACATGAGACATTAGCAGCGTCTTTTCTGGAACACAGCCATTAGTGACCAGCTCGAAGTTTTTGAAATCGAAGTTTCTGCGTGTCTGCAGTTTAAAGACTCATTAACAAGGCCTGGTTTGGAAAGGAACTGTTCTCCCGAGTTCTTGCTCTCATCCCCAGGCTCCCCCGGCAGGAATTTGGTCTCCCTCAGCTGGCCCTCGACCACCTGTGCTCCACCATCTCCAGCTATGGTATGTGACTGGTGCGTCTTCCTCATCTGGGGTCAGCATTCCGGTCACTGCCCCACAATCAAGCTGGACATGGAGCTCAGCCCTATCCCTTCTCCAATGCACCTCCTTGCTATTTGGTTAAATCTTCATTTTGATTAGGTCACTTGTCGGTGTCCATGTTTTACATGTAAATGGTATTTCCTCTTGAGCCCTGGAGCATGCATATAAGTTACTTTTCCTTTCTTGTGTAATATTTTATTTACCTGAGCATTAATAATTATTGATTTTTTTCTTTGTTTGGTCTTTTGTTTATTTATTTATTTAGAGACAGGGTCTTGCTTTGTAGTTCAGGCTGGTCCTGAGCTCACTGTGTAGCCTAGGCGAGCCTCAAACTCACAGCAATCCTCCTGCCTCTGCCTCCTGAGTGCTGGGATTACAGGTGTGAGCCACCATGCCAGGCACTGTGGTATGTAGTACTGATTGTTGGTGGGCATGAGTCACCATGCTTGGTATTGTTGTATGTGGTTACTGAGAATTGAAGTAGGGACCTTGTGCTTGCAAGGCAGGTGCCAGAACCGCTGAGCTAAATCCCTGGCCCTGTATATTTATTCTTAATTAACTCCAAACTCTCCTCCTTTCTGCAATATCCTCCCAATATTTTTTCAAATAGCCAAGATGTTGTGTCAGTTTAATCTTCGTGAAGAAATTTCCACTGAGCCGTCCATGTTGCGTGAAACCGGTTCCCTTCTCAGCCTCCTGCAGGCCATTTGCCTGGTATTTTTATAGGAAACTTGTTTTATCTGTCTGGAAGCTTGCAAGACATATAAGTTTATTCTGCTAAGTAGTCTTCCATATCGAGGGACCAGGGTTGTAGCTCAGTAATGTGGTGTCAGCCTGGCAACCGCAAGGTCCTATGTTTGATCCTCGGTCCAAGAAAAAAAGACAAACGAAACTTTCTTGCATAATTTCTTTGAAGTTTTCTATTTTCATATTCTGGAATGTCTGTAATGTTGAAGCTGGATAAACTGGACTGATTCTGTGATTATTTCTGTACTATTTTTCTCTTTGCCTTTTTTGTTATTTTGTGATGTTTTCTTCAATTTTGCCTTCTAATTCTTCTATTGAAGGACTGTTAAACTTTTTCTTGTTTTAAAATGTCCCGAGAGATATTGTTGCTCTTTCTTTTTCTTATTATATAGATACTCTATTTTTGGTTATATCTCTGAGAATATTATTCAGAATGTCTTACTTCTTCAGAGTCTGTTTTCAGGTTCTTTTATTTTCAATGTGTCTGTTTTGGTCTTTGCTCCTTGTATTAGACACTATGTAGTTAACTGGGTAAGCATTTTTATTGGGAGCTCTGTACCCATGTTTTTCTCCTCCCTAGTACTGTGGATTAAACCTAGATCTACTTTGCCTCTGAGTTACAATTCCAGCCTTTTTTTTTTTTAGACAATTTCTCACTTTGTAGTTCAGGCTAGCCCTTACTATGTAGCCCGGACAAGCCTAGAACTCACAATAATCCTCTTGCTTCTGCCTGTTGAGTACTGGGATTGCATGTGTGAGCCACCATGCCAGGCACTGTGGTATGTGGTACTGATTGCTGGTGGGCATGAGTCTCCACGCTGGCATGGTTGTATATATTTATTGGGGATCAAACCCAGGTCCTTGTGCTTGCAAGACAAGCACTAGAACCACTGAGCTAAATCCCCAGCCCCAATTCCAGCCTTTTAAATTTGAGCCAGGGTCTAAGTTTCCCAAGCTAGCTTTGAACGTGGGATCCTCCTGCCTCAGCCTCTCAACTAGCAGGAATTATAGAAATGCAGCATCATGTCAGGCTGGTTGTACTTTGTTTGTCTGTTTAGCATGGTCTGGTGAGGTGGTTTCCTTCAGGATTCCTGCCTCTTTTTTTTTTTAAATTATTATTAGTTTGATTCCTAGAGAATTTCTTGATCAGAGAGTATGTTGTCCATGTTCAAGCTGCTGAGCAAAGAAAGGAAAATGTACTTCTCAACACTGAAAATGTACAGTTAATTGCTCTACTTTCAATATGATTTTCTACCCTTAACTATGGCTGGTGTCCCAACAATAAAGGGCTTTTTAGAAATGCTTCCAGTGGATAAATTCCCAGCGTGCCGCTCGGGAGAGGACAGGCCCTTGTCTGAGGAGGTAGAGGAGGTGGCCCCGGGGTCTACTGTTCACAGCCTCATCCTGACTGCTCCCTTCAGAGACACGTGGCCCAATCACTTTGTGAGTCCTTCAGAGTCTGCTGTGCACTTCGGACGCGTCTCAAGTTTAAAAATCAACGTCTCCTTTATCATTCTCTTGTCCATAACGGCGTACACTTTCAGTATCTTGTAGTTGTTACTCTAAGGTTGGGGTTCCGGGGAGAGTGGCACAGGTGTAAGTGTCTGTTCCCCTACCTCAGTTCAGAGTCTCCCACGCGCAGGGGTTCTGAGCAGGTTCTGAGGAGTCCTGGGAACCAGAGAGGCGCCCTGGGAGAGAGGTGTTATCCTCCTGGCCCCAGGAACTGTCTGTGGAGTGATGTGTTTCTGTAGCTTCTTACCAAGTCTTCGATTTTCATCAAGTCTTCAAAGACACATGTGGTCTCCTCCAGGTCTAAGCGCCATTTCTCTAGAGGCCCAAACAAGCATTAAAAACTAATTCGTTCCGATGCGTGTTGCCACCTGGAAAGGTTAGCGCTTAGGTCCAGAGGAGCATGCAGTCTGCGGAGGAGAGAACTCCCGCTCACTGGAAACCAAGGGCAGAAATTAACTGATGAGACTTTGAGCAGCAAATTCCAAGGCCAGAACCCAATGCCAAGGTCACATCCAGCAGCACACAGGTGGGGCCGCAGCAACTGGTTGGTCATGCAGATGGAGTGAGCAGGAGCTGGGCCACCTGAGGGGGCAGAAGGTACTCAGCCCTGCTGAGGATTGAGCAATAAGAACGTGGGTAACAAGTGTTCCGACATCTTGGTCTCTAAAATAGACGAAATTGCTGGGCTGAGGATTGCTGAGTTTGAGGCTGAGTTCAGGACCAGTCTGAACTACAAAGTGAGACTCTCTCCGAGAAAGAGAGAGATGGATTTTTTTTTTTTTTTTTGAGACAGGGTCTAGCTTTGTAGTTCAGGCTGGTCCTGAGCTCACCATGAAGCCCAGGCTGGCCTCAAACTCACAGCAGTCCTCCTGCCTCTGCCTCTCGAGTGCTGGGATGACAGGCGTGAGCCACCACGCCCGGCACTGTGGTATGTGGTAATGGGAATTGTATTTGGGAACTTGGGCTTGCCAGACAGATGCCAGAACCACTGAGCTAAATCCCCGGTCTTGGATTTTATATATATATGGTGTAGATGTTGGTGAGGAAATAAGAATATTGGCTGTAGTCCTGATAGTTCTGTGCCTCACAATTTTCTGGAAGAGTTATTAAAACATCTGATTGGGAGAGAGATGCTGAAGAAGTCAACAATATTGAGTAGTTTTTAAAGAGTCAAGAAAGATCATAGGTCCCATGAAACTTTCCGAGATTATAGAAATGTTCTTTATCAGCACTGGCCAATATGGTGCCCGCTGAGCGCAGGTGGCCCCTGAGTACTAGAAACTGTGGCGAATGCAATTGAAGAATGAATTTTTAATTTAAAATTAAGGCCATAGGCAGCTAGTGGCTACTACACTGAGCAGTGCTGGGGGACTGATGTGCCAGTTACTTTCTGTCTTCCTCTAGGAGTGGATGAGGCTCATTAAGTGGGGACACAGGAAAACAGGTCTGTTTTTATACTTACCTGGGTACACAGATGCATGTGAGCACAGCACACACACACACACACACGCACGCACGCACGCACATACACACAAACATGGTTTCATAGATATGCTTGCCTAGTTCAGAGTAAATATTTAAAAGGAGGAAATTTAAAGAAAAAAGAAAAACTTTTTAGTAAATACATTTAATAAACAGTATACAGGTAGTACATATACATGGCAAATATAAAGGTCATGAAATGACTGACAGTTAGAAGTCGTAACCTATATTTATCAAACTGTGGGCTCCCTACCACTATATGCATTAAAAACTGTCCCATAGACAAGTAATATAGGTTTGGGAAATTTTCAGTGTTTCATTTTCTCAATGGCCATCTTATTTTGAGAGATCCTAGTGTTTCACCGAATCCAAGGCAGGATATGAGGTGGCAAACTCTCTAAAAAGCCCGGTGGCAGATATTTAGGCTTTGTGGCACACATCTTTGTTGCCACTGTCTGACTCACTGCTGTCCATGGATGACTTCTCTGTGGGCTTTGTTTACAAAGAGAGGCTGTTCGTGGGACTGTGCTGTGGGGCACAGTTTGCCAACCCTTGGTGTAGATGTTTTTCAGGGTCTATGACATCTTTGGGTTCTTTCTATCCCAGGTTTTTCCCAGTCCTTGGTTGTTTGTGGCTCTTCTGAGCTTCTAAATGCCTCCTGAGCACTCTGCATGGTGCTCTGTGAGTCACAGGGACATCGCTGGGAGAAACCTCAGCTCTGGACTGAGATAGATGTTGAGTTTGATCTGAATTCCCATGTCTTCCTGAGTTTTCACTAAAAAATAAAACAAAACAAAACACTCTCTGGTCCATAGAGCCTTCTGGCAGTGAGTATAAAAAGCTGGTTGAGAGAACAATGTATTCTTTTTTTTTTTTTTTAGGTTTTTTGAGACAGGGTCTCGCTTTGTGGTTCAGGCTGGCCCTGAGCTCAGCCTCAAACTCACATCACAGCAATCCTCCTGCCTCTGCCTCCCAAGTGCTGGGATTACAGGTGTGAGCCACCATGCCAGGCACTGTGGTACGTTGTACCACAGTTGTGGTTGCTGCTGAGTGTGAGTCTCCATGCCCAGTATGGTATGTGGTTACCGGGGATCAAACCTGGGTCCAGATCAACGACAGGCACCAGAACCATCGAGCTAACTCCCCGGCCCCATGAGAACAATGTATTCTTATACAAGAATGGGACAGAGTCTCAGACAAAGCTTTGGTTTAATGAGAAAGGACCTGGTAACCCGGGCAGCCTGTCACTCAGAAAATCGAAGTGTCGCAACACATTTTATGGAAATCCATTCTGACCTCCTGCCAGGCTCACTTGGAGCTGAGCTGGTGATACCTGAGACTCCTGGCCTGGAGAGGGTCATGCTTTGCCAACCCTGGGCCCCACCGGCACTGGAAGTGCCCGAGTCCAGTGGAGTGGTGGGTGGTTCCAGGTGCTGCAAAGTAGAGGAGAATATTTTTTCAAGGACTGATTAATTAGTGAGAGTCACCTATGAAAAATGTCCCAGTCCCGGCCTCTTTAAAAGTGGAGAAAATGAGGATAGAAAGAGGATATAGTAGAAGGAACAGAGCTGTAAGGAGCATTTTGCTGGCTTTGGGTTTTATAGTTATCAACTTGAATATGATCTCATGTAACTTGAAAATCAGAAGAGTAGAAAGGAGATAGCTATAGTGTTGGACAGACTTGGGTATGAATGCCAGCTATGCCACCCGCTAGGGTTCCTGCTGCCATGTGGCTTAAATTTTAATTGGGAACAGAAGGAGACACGAGGCGTCACAGATACGGATGCACTATGGAATACACACGAAGGAATCAGCTTCTGTGAGAGCAAGTAACTGTCTGGGCCTAAACAGTTTCCTTTAGTTAGAGGACAAGGGGGCGGGCTCTCCGTGGAAGAGACGTTTAAGCTATGGCATTGGAGCAGTGAGCACGAACGTTATCCTGTTTTACAAGTGAGAAAACTGGCACAGGGAGATGAAATGTCTAACCCAGAGCTACACAGCCTGGAAAGCGCCAAGCAGGGACTCGAGTTTTGTACCAGCTGATTCCCCCCAGTTGTGCTGAAGCTCACGCAAGAGTCTCCGAGGCCTTCAGCTTGTGCTGGGGGGCTCCGCAGGAGCAAGAATCAGGTGTCAGCGCTGCGGTCAGGCCCCCATCGGCTCCCCCCAGCACCCTGTCCGTGCTCCTTCAGGGTCAGGGAATCCCCGAGAGCGTCCCCCGCCCTCAGGCCCAGACAGTCCTGAGGGTTTCTGCATTGAAATACAGAAATGGAAGAGAGTTGGCAGCTGGGACCGCACTGCTTCCTTTTGCAAGTGAATGAGAGAAGAGGGCGTCAGATCGGGCCGCAAGACCCTATGTAGTTCCTGGCTAGACATCCAGGCCCGCTGCGCAGTCTGGGAGCAGGAGGCCTGCAGGACCCGCCCGCTGGGCCAGGTCTCCACGGCCGGTGTTGAAAGGCCGCAGTGTCCCTCTCCTCCCCTCCCGCTCCGCCGCTTTCCCCAGGACTCTGCTCTGCGTTTCCCGGGACCGCGTCTTGGAGATGAAAGCCGTGGAAACGCAACAAGCCATCGGCGGCGCTCACGCATTGATTTTTACACAAAATTTGCCTTCATGCACGAAGGATGGAAAAATGATTCCATAAATAATGGATAACAAAAACAAATGCAGGGAGGAAATCGATAGTCACACACTTGCTACTGCAGGGAGATGGGAGAGGAAAATATGGGGCCTGTACCAGCCAAACGGCACTCCAGGGAAGCCCTTCTAGCACTTCCTGCCGGAGGGAGAGACACATTTTACCCTGGCAGCCAGGGCAGCAGGAGCTGCGGCCCCAGGAGACGCCTGGGGGAGCTGGTCTCCGGAGCTCTGGCTGCGCTGGGTCCCGGGGAGGGCGGGCCTGTGCGTGCTTGAACCAGTCCGGGGCACTGGGAGCACCTGCGACTCGGGAACCCTGGTCTCCAGCCCCGCTGGTCTCCCTGAGCCACATATGATTTTCTTTCCAGCCACGAAAAGGCTTCCGAGGGATCTTTTCTCTCTTCATCAAGCCAGAGCAGCTGGTCGCCAGATCTGGTGAGACATTCTGCGGCAGCCCCTGCTGTGAATCCTGGGTCTACCCCTTGTGCCACCCGAGTGACTTTTGTTTGGCAAGTTGTCACGCTCCTCCGAGCTTCAGGAAACGTTCGCTTCCGGGATACCATGTGTGTGAAATGCCCGACCACAGAAAATGCTCCAAGTGAGGTGGGTACGAGTCAGCCACAGGGGCTGCTCTGTGCCCTTTCCTGCTCCTCACTTCCACCTGGCTCAGGTACCAGCCCTCTGAGCCCGCGGAGCCTTCCTAGCGCCCCACCCCCCCATCACTGGTGTTAGACCCAGGGCCTGCCCGCCCAGCGCACCCCCGGGCCCCTCCTTGCCCACATACTCCTTTTTGAACACAGAGTCTCACTAAGTCACCATGCTGTCCAGTCTGGGCCGAGCTTGTGGTCCTCTTGCCTTGTCCCCCCAGAATGGTGAGATGACAGGCCTGTGCCACCACACCCTCCCTCTGTCTGAGTTCTTGCTTCCCATCTCTATTTTCCTGAAAAACATCATATCCTATGTTTTTAAAAAACATCCCCATTGTATTCAATTTACTTGGCGAAGTGTTACATTTACTGTTCAAAAGGAAGAGGCGCAGCATGGCGGACAGTGACAGCCTTTTTGTGTCCTTGTTCTGTAGTCCAGAGCTCTTGTCAGCCCTTGACCACCTGTGTAGAGATGTTTCATTAATTATAAGCACATATGCCTTCTTACATACATATAAATGTCTATGTGGGTATGTATATTTATGTATGTGCTTTGTTTTTTCCCAAATGCTAGAAAACTGCATACTGGCTCCACTTTTCTTATTACGCTTGTGTATCTTAGGCTGTATTCCCTGTCAGTGTATAGCATTTTCTCCTTCTGGTTTCTACAGCTGCTCACTGTACTCCATCCTACAAATATACTGCAATTTTGTTTAGTTTTGTTTTGTTTTTGGAGGCAGGGTCTCGCTTTGTAGTTCAGACTGGCCTTGAATTCACTATGTAGCCCAGGTGAGCCTCAAGCTCACAGCAATCCTCCTGCCTCTGCCTTCTCAGTGCTGGAATTACAGGCATAAACCACCACATCTGGCGCTGTATATGTGGTACTGAGTGCTGGTGGGTGAGTCACCATGCCCAGCAGTGTTGTATGTGGTTACCGGGGTTTGAACCTGGGCCCTGGCGTTTGCAAGGCAGGTGCCAGAACCACTGAGCTAAATCCTTGGCCCAGGATCCTCATTCTGAAGGTGCTTTCAGAGCTTTTTAAGACTCTGGGGCTCAGGAGAAGAAGATAACTGTTCATGTGACTAGTTTCTGTAGCTGTCCCAGAATTCACATGAACCTAGCTCCAAACTATTCGGAGACAAGGCAGTGATGTATACTTCAGAGAGGAAGTCATGTGCCCCAACCCGTTCCCTTACCTAGATTCTCTGCACTTTTCAATTTCCCCAGTGGTAAGGTTGAATTCAGGCCCATGTTAAGCAAATTCTCTCCCACTGAGCTACACACGTATCGTATATTCTCTTCTCTCCCTCTCTACTTTCCTCCTTTCCCTCTCTTCCCTTCCTTGCTTTTTTCCATAGCTTCTTTTTATTGCTGAGGCTTCTTTTTTCTATCCCGGGAATCACACTCAGGACCTTGCGCTTGGAAGGCAGGTGCTGGAACTACTGAGCTGAAACCCCTGCCCCTTCCCTTCCCTTTTTCTAGAGCAAGGCACGGAAATACAACTTGGCCAAAGTAAATGGCACAGTGTCAAGGGCATGGTCAAAATACACACCCATCCTTGCTTCTCATGGTGTATTTCACCGCGGGGCTGATGCCAGCAGGAAGGGATACAAACAGCGCGGAGAGTTCAGGAAGCAACTGCAGAAGGAAAAGTTCGAGGAGGGGTACAAGTGAGCTGGGAAGAAGCCGATACTGACAGTGAAGCTCGTGTGCGCCGGGATCCATCGCTGAACTGAACCAGAAGAGAACGTCAAGTCCCCCGTTCTCCTGACAACCAATCTGAAACCCCAAACCTATCAGAGGAGCTTGATCCTTAATGCGGATTATTATTTTATAAATTATTAAGAAGCGCAATATCTCTCCATTTACTGAATGTCATAACAAAAGAGAGAGGAGGGAAACCAAGACATTGTCTACCCAAAGAGCCCAGCGTTTGGACAGTGTAACATCACTAAATAATTCAGCAGCTATTTGAAAGTATAGTGTTTTGTAATTTCGACAGAACCATCTCGGTGTGGCTTTCTGTAGTGCAGAATTTTAAAAAGAGACTCGCCTCCATGAAGATCTATTTCGAGGAGAAATGGGAGTTGGTAGAAATGCTGGTCAGGAGGATGAGGCCTGTCTAATTAGAGAGCTGTGTATTTACTCTGATTTTAAATTTTCATGCGATTGCAGGCGTTAACCGTTTTTGAGTAAGATCTTTTATTTTTCCTCCGTGTCCACATGTCTGCACTGTCTCTCCTTTCCGTGCCCACTGTACGTTCACAGAAAGGGAGTAGTTCTGTTCAAGGTGATTTTTTATGTACAGACAAACCGAAGAATGACGGAGAAAACAGTTACAGCCACTACACATGGCTGCAGTGAGACGGAAGGTGTCCTGATCAACTTGTCCAGAGCACCGGAAGCACCGTCCCTCCATTCCTGAGAAAAACCCCCACCCGATAGAGCAGAGGACTGATTCTGATCGATGCCAGTGTTCATCACTTTTTATTTCTTTGTTTATATTTTGAGACAGGGTCTCACTTTGTAGTTCAGGCTTGCCCTGATCTCAGCCTCAAACTCACATCACAACAATCCTCCTGCCTCTGCCTCCCAAGTGCTGGGATTACAGGCGTGAGCCACCATGCCCGGCACTGTGGTATGTGGTTCTGATTGCTGGTGGATGTGGGTCTCCACGCCCAGTATAGTATGTGGTTACCAGGGATCGAACCCGGGTCCTTGCACTTGCAAGACAGGCACCGGAACCACTGAGCTAACTTCCCGGCCTATCACTTTATTTCTGATTTCACTAGAGAGGACTTGATGCAGTTGACTACAGTACATACAATTAAAAGAAAACATTGAGTGTGACTGGAAGTCAGCGTCACATTATAAACAGGAGCAGGGAACAGTCTGTTGCTTCACCTTCTTCGTCTCTATGATGAACACAACAACCGTGCTCACTTCCCAGTGCTGTTTGTAGGGGAATGCCAGAAAATAACATGCAATAACAGGACCGGCCTGAATCATGCTCAGTGCTAGTATGTGCTGCCTTCTATAACTTCTTTGCTCTCAGCTCCTTTGGCTCTAAGACTTAGGGTAGCTAAGTAGCTCGCCTCATAGAACAGAGCTCTGTGTTTAATGTGGGTATTGAGTGAGAGCCATCTGCAAGCACTTATTGGCAAGACAGACTCCTGTGGATGAGTTATGTAAGTGGCATCCCAGAGGTCTCGGCATGGATGCAAACCAATTAAGTTAAGCACTTACCACAATCGCAAGTGCAACTCAAAGGTTTAAAAGTGGGAAGAGAATGTATGTGAACTTGACTTTGCAGTACTTTCCTTTGTCAGATCTATTAGCCACATAGTCTGTGAATTCTTCCTGCTAGTTCTAAATTCTGGGGTGCCTTTTGTCCAATGAAGCAGAGAATTCTGGATCTATCTCATACTAGTTGAGGGAGAGGTCTTTACTAAGACATTATAAGATTCCATTTCTTCATCTGTTAGAAAAATAAAAAGGTGGACTGGGGATTTAACTCAGTGGTTCTGGCACCTGCCTTACAGGCACAAGGTCCTGGTTTTGATCCCCGGTAAACACCTACTACAATGTGGGGCGTGGTGTCTCACGCCTGTAATCCTAGCACTTGGGAAGCAGAGGCAGGAAGATTGCTGTGAGTTTGAGACTAGCTGGGGCCACACAGAGAGCTCAGGGCCAGCCTGAAATACAAAGTGGGACCCTATCTCAAAAACAAAGCAAAACAAAAAAAGGTTAGTGTGGGAAATAAAAATCACTGGTAGAAGTTGGGACCACAGAGGGATTTAATGGTGGCAGTTGACTACAGATGCAGTGATTGGGAAGGGCGTAGGAATGACACTGTGGACACAACAGAACACCAGCATGGCAGTGCTGGGGGTTTGGAATCCAGGACTCTGGCGCAGCTCAGGTCCAGAACATAACATCATGGCTGTCACTCCAACACCTCGGAGCCTCCATTGCCTTGGCAATCACAGGACACTGAAAGCACAGACCAGCAGCCGGTGCCACCACAGCCCTTTGGTGCTGGAGATGAGCCATTGCTGTCTCTGTATTCTTTTTGTTTTGTCAGATGAAGACAACTAACATGGAAGAAAATTCTCCTTCCCTCGTTTCTGCCTTCTGAGTTTTGCCTGAGTACTTCTCCTTCACAGATTCTGTCTTCCATCTTCACCTTCTCTGTCAGGGAACCTGGAATTGACATATCTTCCTGGCCTCCTGACAGCGGGAGGGTAGTACCATGTCCATCCCAGCAAGTATGACTGAGATTACCTTATAGAGTTATTGTACAGATTAGATAAAATATTGACACATTTTGAATGCTACCCAGATAAAAGCAGGCACTCATGAAATCTATCATTTCTAACCTTATTTTTCAGTGAAATTCAACATTTCTGCTTCTAAAAATAAGAATCATCCTTTCCTTGGCTGCTGGGCTGACTTCCTGGTAGCATAGAGGAATTCCCTATCAGGGGCCTCACAGCTTCCCTCTAACTCAGGCCATGCCATAGGTGTGACAGAAGCCATGTTCGTGTGTGCCAGGACCTTGGGAAACTTTCTGGGCCAACCCTCCCCTGTCCGTACGAGACCTCTCTGTCCTGCACTCTGCTGTGTCTGTTCAGTTGTTCATGCCAATTCCTTCCCCTTTTTCTGTCCCCTTCAAGTGACACTTTTACTCATGTGACGTTTTACTCATGTAAAATGAATGACTCTGTTTGATCTGGGTTTCATGTCTGGCCTGCTCTGTTTCCCAACCATCTCTGCTCGGGGCTTGGGACCCCACTAGGCATGGAGACTGTGGTTTCTAGAAGAGGGATTCTGTAAAGGAACTGTATGTATTTAGATGGAAGAGAGGACCGGAGACTCTGAGATAAGCTCTAGCAAAACAGATGCTCTGGGCAAACACATACAGAGAAATTATCTTCACCGTAACTTCGTAATGTATCTTGAAATCCAGGATGGTGATACCTCCTGGTATGGTTGTTTTTTAGTTGCCCAGAGTTGCCTTTGTTCTTCTGGGGCTCTTCTGCTCCCCATGGATTTTAAGAATGCTTTCTCCAGTTCTGTGAGGAACACTCTTAGGATTCTGATGGAGATTGCACTACATCGGTGTGTCACTTGCAGAGGTGTGGCCATTTTGACTCTTTTGGTTTTGCCTATCCAGGAACAGAGGATAGCTTTCTATTTTTCTGATGTGTTCTTTGGTCTCTTTTCCCAGAGTAAGAGTCTTCATGGTAGAGGTCTTTCACTTCTTTGGTGGGACTGATTTCTGAATATGTGATTTTTCATTGTGCTATTGTGAGGGGTATTGTGTTCCCAGTTTCTTTCTCAGTGAGTTCATTAGTAATGCACAGGAATGCTATTGATTTTGGAGTGTTGATTTGTATTCAGCTGCAATGCTGAATATGATTATTAATTGGAAGAGTTTTTGGTGGAATTTTTTGAGTCTTCTATGTAGAAGATCATGTCATCTGCAAATAACAGTGATTTGGTTTCTTATTTTCCTACACATACCCTTTTTATTTATTTTTATCTTGCTTCATTGCTATACCTAATGTTTTTGGTTTTTTTTGAGACAGGGTCTCACTTTGTAGTTCAGGCTGGCCCTGAGCTCAGCCTCCAACTCACATCACAGCAATCCTCCTGCCTCTGCCTCCCAAGTGCTGGGATTACAGGCGTGAGCCACCACACCCTGCACTGTGGTATGTGGTACTGTTTGCTGCTGGGGTGAGTCTCCACGCCCAGTATTGTGTGTGGTTACCGGGGAATCGAACCCAGGCCCTTGTGCTTGCAAGACAGGCGCCAGAACCACTGAGCTAACTCCCCGGCCATAATGAATGGTATTTGTACATAATGGAATAACACTGTTCCGTCAAGAAGGTTAAACAGGGTCATTTGTGGGAAATGGTGCACTTGTAGAGTGTAATCTTAGTAGAATTTAGGATAGTGCACACCTATAATCCCAGGACTCACGAGGCTGAGGTGGAAGGGTCACCTTGTCTAGGTATGTTTCATTTTCTCTTATATTACTCAGGAGCATAAAAAAATTTCCTCAACAAAGCCAGCTGATCTTTGTTCTTTTTCAGTATATATTTGTGATGCATAATATACACACTCTTCTGAGATGCTGGAGATCATCTCTTGGTCCTTTTTCTCCCCCTTCCTCTGCCCTCCACAGAGCCCTTTCTGTCTCCATAAAGTATATATCTCTGTTTCCCATAATCTGTCTTTTACTTTGCTCTTTCAATTATTTATACTTTGTATTTTTCATACAGGAGAAACCATGTGATATTTAAGCTTGTGTGTCTGGTGTATTTCCCTTAACAATATGGTCTCAATGTACAACCATTTTCCTAGAGATGATTCAAATGTATCCTTCTTTATGACCAAGTAGTGTTCTGTTGTGAATATGTACCACACTTTCTTTATTCATTCATATGTTGATGGGTGTAAAGGTGGCCTCTAACATTCAGTTATTATGAGTCATAATGTCTGTTAGTGCTACGTGTCACTTTCTGGGGGCTTTTACAAGGTGGTCAGTTAGTTCAGAGGTGCCCAAGGCTGCTTCGGCCTTAGCTCAGCTCAATCAAATCCATATCTCAAATGGGCAGCTGAGGTCCTGAGAGCAACATTTTGAAAAGCTGTCTGAAAGGGCCAGGGATTTAGCTCAGTGGTTCCGGTGCCTGTCTTGCAAGTGCAAGGACCCGGGTTCGATTCCCGGTAACCACATAACAATACTGGGTGTGGAGACTCACCCCAGCGGCAACCAGTACCACATACCACAGTGCCGGGAGTGGTGGCTCATGCCTGTAATCCCAGCACTCGGGGAGGCAGAGACAGGAGGATTGCTGTGATGTGAGTTTGAGGCTGAGCTCAGGGCCAGCCTGAACTACAAAGCGAGACCCTGTCTCAAAAAATCCTTTAAAAAAAAAGCTGTCTGAGAATAATAATGATAATTTTCAGCTATTGAGAAGCACCAGAAAGAGTGATGACGTACCTGAGGTCATCATGTCTACAGGTTCAGATGTGTGGCCCT
>PVIR01014608.1:0-39585 GCA_004026965.1 Petromus typicus | reverse complement strand
GTCGTTTCATCATGAACATTTTCATATTTACCCAGGGGAAAGACAGACAATAGAAAATATTTTGATGACTCATCCAGCACCTATGAAGATCATGTGAATTCCTAACGTTGTAAGGATATTGGCCATCATTTACTTGAAAAGCGGCTGCTCTCCATTTGCAAGCCTGATTTTTGGTAGTCTTAGAATATTGCCAACACGAGAGATTTCATGTTCTGTGTTAGGGTTGATGTAACTAGGTTTCTCCATCTGCTTCTCTCTGTCCTCTGGCTTTGAACATGTTTCTTTCATATTGCAAGTTGCCGAGGTTGTGAGGATTTCCAAGGAATCCTCTTTGCCTTTCTTCACTCCTGTTAGACTTTCCTCCCTGTAGGTGTATTTAGGTCAGAGCTTGCCGCTGCAGACCAGCATCTCCTGGAACGACAGCCCTGCTGACCCGACCCCAGAGTGCCATGAGTCTGCTTGTTAACCTTACCCTCACTGTATCTGGACTTACTAGTCTCTTTGTTGTTTTGTGTAGTAGTTGGAACAGGTAGTGTCCCTGATGCTCCTAGAAGTTTATGGTGGGGCATCCTAATGTATGTTCCTGGATGGAACCTGTCTAGCATACTGAGAGACCCTAAGGTCATGTGGCAGGCTAATAAATCCTTAACATCCCATCATCTATTCCTCCATCTTCTGAGTCTCCAAGCCCACACTGTCTTCACTGAAGCACTTTACTTAATCTTATACTCCAGCACCAGCAGTTCTTTTCCTTCAGGGTCATTCGTTTTCCCAAATAAGTGAAGCTTTGTCCTCTCTGCAAGTCACCACAGTAACTGCCGGAGAGCACGACGCGGGCCAAGTGTGGGCCTGGGAGGGCCGGTTCAGCCTTTCTCTCAGGCTCACAGCCTGATTTGTGTGGCAGTAGCTTTTATGTAGTTGCTCTCTGTGTGTTCACAAATTGTTAGAATTGCTAATGTTCTCTTGAGGCTCGTGTTAGAAGTGTTCAGGGTGACCGAGTGAGTGGTAAGCTTGGGACGAGGCGTTGCTCTGATTCCTCTCAGTAGAATCCAGGAGACCTATGATGATGTCGGGAATCCAGAGTCAGAAAGGAGATGGATGGAGCTGTGAGCCCGAAGCCTCGCTGTTTGTCAGTCTTGGTGTATGTCAGAACCACTTCAAGGGCCTGTCAGAGTACCCAGTGCTGGCCCACCAGAGTTCCTGCTCATTGGGTCTGAGCGGAACCCAAGAACTTGCCTTTTTACCATGTTCCCAGGGGAGGCCGATGCCACTGGGCTCACTGCATCCTTATCTTGAGCTGCTTTCAAACCCTGCCTCCCTCAGTACAGGTGATCAGGACAGGACTTGCCTGCAGGACTAACAATGCGCAGGCAGCCCGGGAGAGCGGACAGAGGCAGTCCTAAGAGCTGTGTCTCCTACTCGAGCATGTACTGGTGCCTTTGTTCATTTCAGATGGCAGTGTGGGCTTGTCAGAAACCTTTACCAGAGGCAAGAGATACATTATTAAATATGTGTGTTTGATGGTGTAGTTAGTACAGAAGCCAAGAGCAAGGCACAGGAAAACAAGACCTCCATAGCAGGTTTCTAACTGTGCTGCTTTCTTTTCACAGTGCCTCTCTGGTAGCTCTGATGGGACAATTCGCCTTTGGTCTCTTGGCCAACAGAGATGCATAGCAACATACCGAGTGCATGACGAAGGGGTTTGGGCCTTGCAAGTCAACGATGCCTTCACACATGTATATTCTGGAGGAAGGGACAGGAAGATTTATTGTACCGACTTAAGAAATCCTGACATTCGAGTGCTCATATGTGAAGAAAAAGCACCAGTTCTTAAGGTACACCATATATTTTAATTGTAATTAGGTTGTTACATAGTTAGCCAAGTATAGCAAAATCTGTATCAGCAAATGAATCATCTATGAGGTTTGAAAAAAATCTCCTTTATCATAGGTAGATCTTCCATGGTAAGCAAGAGTGAACACCTGTCTGGGCAGGTACTTGGAGTCTGTGCTGCAGTGGTTTGAAAGTCACCTGTAGAAGTAATTATGATCCGGGTACATCGATGGTGCAGGGCTCTCCCTGAACTCTAGTGAGATCATCTTGCTCCTGAGCTCGTCTTCCTCCTCTGACCTGTCCTTAGGAGGAGGAATGGGAGCCATTCAGGTGATCTGTAAGCAGACATCAAAGCCAAGTGAGGTGTGGCAGATGTGTCCATGTTCTTAGGATTAGGGAGGTGGAAGAGGAAGCCGCTTCATATTCCAGACATTTACTCCGTCAGGACGACGCTGATGATTAGCGTCTGAGTCATGAGTACAAGAGGACCTGAAATAGAGCACACTAATGAAGCAAAACCGTGATCCTTTAAAAGGCAGATCATTGAAGCTGAATTGACACAGACGGCAGGCTGATGGGAATATGAGCATGGAGGAGAACCTCTCTGCCCTGTGACACTGCAGATGGCAGGGTGTCTTGGCTGTGCAAGAACTTGGCACAAACATAATCAAGCATCATAAAGAGCATCTCTGACCCGAGGAGGACTCCGGAGAGCTGGGAGTCCAGCTTTCCAAATCTGTAGTTACCTGGGGTAGGAGGAGCAGTGAGGAAATGTAAAGGAATTGCATTTTTTAAAAAATATGTGCATGCACTTACATCAAGCATGTTAAAAATAGAGAAGAATATAGTAGTATGTTTCCAGGTGTCCGGTCCTCGGGTAAAGTATCCTTCTCATTTTACTGTGTTGTTCAGGTGAGTTTTTTACTGCAGACATATTCAAAGGAAAAAAAAAACTGTGTTTCATTGTTATTAAGAAAGAATATAAAAACTAGAGTGGCAAAAATAAAATTATGCAGTCTTCATCCTTTGGACTATATTGATTTAGGTCTCTCAGCCACACATAAAACTTTTAGCCACTGTTGGGCCGGGGAGTTAGCTCAGTGGTTCCGGTGCCTGTCTTGCAAGCGCAAGGACCCGGGTTCGATTCCCCAGTAACCACATAACAATACTGGGTGTGGAGACCCACACCCAGCAGCAACCAGTACCACACACCACAGTGCCAGGCGTGGTGGCTCACGCCTGTAATCCCAGCACTCGGGAGGCAGAGGCAGGAGGATTGCTGTGATGTGAGTTTGAGGCTGAGCTCAGGGCCAGCCTGAACCACAAAAAGCGAGACCCTGTCTCAAAAAAAAACCTAAAAAAAAAATTAAAAAAAAAAACCTTTTAGCCACTGTTTCCAATGAGAAGTCAGTCCTGTTTTACTTGTATAGGACTGAGAATTCCCTTAATAAGGAGACTTTGTATTCTGTGGCTCCTAACGTGTACCCTGGTGCAGTCAATGTACAGCTGTTGAATAAAGCATTGTTTTTGTGCTTTTTCAGATGGAGCTTGATAGATCAGCAGATCCTCCTCCTGCAATCTGGGTTGCAACAACCAAATCTACAGTAAATAAATGGGTAAGTGAATTGCTGGCAAAGATTTATAAATGTGATGTGTCATCATAAATCAACCAGACGTCTAAAAGCCATTATAGGGGGGTGTGACCCTGAAGATCATACTGAAATTAATAGAATAAAGCCTGTGACACTTCGTAATAGCTAAGGTTTGTGTTTGATGTGGTTAGAAGAGGGTGTTGCTTGATAAACTGATAAGTGCTCTACTAACATAGCTTCTGATTGAAGCTACACTTGAAGTAGATAGCCTAGGACCAACAAGTCAGAGAAAGCTGTCAGGATTCTAATTTTTTTAAACATAAGAGAGCAGAAAATTGCTTTCCAGTTTATTTCCTTTTTCTTCATAGCCTGAAGAGCAAGGATAGAAATGAACAAAACACAGAGAGGCCACCCAAAATACTGTTAACTCTTAAATATTTTTTCCTTGATATCAGGGATCAAACTCAGGACCTTGCCCTTACCAGGCAGCTGCAATGCCACTGAGCAGCATCCTCAGCCCTGACTGGTAAATCTTGAAGCAGATTTAAGTTTTCTTGCATAGCAGGAATATGGAAAACAAAAGAGAGAATATCTGCATTTATTCCTGCCTCTGTGCACACCAAACGTTCCTGCCATGTAAAACCTGACATCTGTTGTCTGAATTTCACTGTGTCAACTTTGGACCAATATAATTTTACCTAGAAGAGCACTCTGGATTTTATGCCTGGTTTTTTTTCTCCCAAAGGAAAATTCCTTGTTCCATTTTTCCTTCCTCTTTTTTTTTTTTTTTTTTAAATATGATGCTAAGTAATTGTACTGTGACTAATATTTTTGGTTGATATAGTCATTGAGTTTTCTGATTTACTTTTTCTCTTGGCATCTTAGACAGCAAAACTTGTAGAGCATAGCATACCATGATTAAATAAATTTTGTTCCTTGTAGACATTGAAAGGAATTCATAATTTTAGAACCTCTGGAGATTACGACAATGACTGTTCAAGTCCTATATCTCCCCTTTGTACACAACCTGACCAGGTTATTAAAGGTAAGAAAATTATGAAATCTCTTATCTTTTACTAAGGCTAATGATAGTTACTAATAAAATACTAATAAAGATGATGATATTTCTTTAAATGTAATTGTGATATAAACAAAGGGCTGATAATGTACAGGTTTATTAGCACAAAAATTTTAAATGCTATTAGGGACTTTTAAAGTGGAGTTTCTTGAATTAATTTTATTAACATACTAATCATACACATTAGTGGAGTTCAGTGTGATGTTTCAGTACTTGCATAGAGTGATAAGTCTAGCCTCCTTGCCCCTTTGCATTCTAGTCAGATCACCTTTTTTTTATTTTTGTAACTTCCATGTATGAGAAAACATGCAGTATTTATCCTCCTGTGTCTGGCTTATATCACTTAACATGATATCCTCTATTCCATCCACTTTGCTGCAAATGACAATAGTATTTTATTCTTTATGGCTGAATAACAGTCCATTATGTGTATTGCCACATTTTTTTCCATGTGTCAGAGTGGTTCCTGCACACCTATATTTATTGCAGCATCATTCTTAATTACCTTACCCAATAGCAGAATAACCAGGGTACAGCCAACAGCATCTTTATAAAATACAGTGTGAAATACAACTTACAAATGAGTTGCACTCCTGGAGAATGTTCATAAGTTGAATTCTTAAGTCCGACAGTAAGTTTTACACACCTTTGACACAAATAGACCATGTAAAGCATAAAAAAAAATTAAACACACAAATACAGTAAGTCTCCAACTGTACTGTCCTACTGCACACCACCCCAGTGTACAGTGAGCACACAGCAACACAACTGTGACAGTGGCCAGCAGCCACATGAGGTACCTCGGTGATTTGTTCCCATCTACAGATGTTCAAAGTGCGAGTCCATTCGTGTCTGTGGAAGTTAACAGCTCAAATGTTTGTAAGTCGGGGACTTATGTATACTATGTAGGGTTTAATATTGTCTTTTGGCATAAGCAGATTAGGGGCAGGTGTGGTCCTCAAATTCTACATCCCTGGTTGTGGCATGCTGGTTGTGGGAAAAGCAGAATGTGTTTAATGTCATAGCTTGGGTTTAGAATCCTTTAAGATGCATTTATCTATAGTTTGTAGTGTCTGTATTCTTAACTGGTAGAATAGAATATCCATACTGAGTGTGGTGTTTCATGCCTGTAATCCCAACACTTGGGAGGCAGGAGCAGGAGGATTACCACAAGTTCAAGGCTAGCCTGGACTCCATAGTGAGTTCATGACCAGCCTGAACTACAAGGCAAGGCCTTGTATTAATTTAAAAAAAAAAAAAAAAAAAAAGACTATACATTCAGGAAGCATAAAAAAGAAGGAAAACGGGAAGTGAATTTAATTCAAGATGGCACTTACCAGAGATTTCCTGTCTTTATTTGTACTTTATTTAATGAATAAAACTGTCATCTTTCAGCAGTTTTCCATTGGTCACAGCCCCTTGAAGTAAAGAGCTCTTTAATTTGTAATCAATACTAAGTCAGCTTTTCTTGAATGTTAGTAAGCTCAGATGTAATCACAAGTGATTTTTTGGCCTTAAAGTGTTTTGTGTGTTATATAATCTATCTGTCCTCCTCTCCAGTGTCTAATATAGCTTATGTTCCTGTTACATGCCAGTGATACACTGTGAATTTAAATATCGAAGGATTATCTTGCTAATTGTGTTTTCCCCCCTTTTAGGGGGTGCTAGTATTATTCAGTGTCATATTCTTAATGATAAGAGACATATATTAACCAAAGATACCAATAATAACGTGGCATACTGGGATGTATTAAAGGTGAGTGTCTTTTTAGTATTATATACTATACCTGTATAGTGTTAGTTGTTGGGTCGTATACTTCTTTTATCTTTCCTTTTATATACATGACACGAAATGTAAAGGTATAAATAATTAATTGCTGTATAACTTTATTTTGGGGTGGATACTTTATTACATGCATATTAAATAAGTCCATAGTTTATCTTTTCAAGCACCTAACCTGTTTGCTGGCTAATGTATGACAAGTCGTGCTGTATGCTGACTTACCTTGTAGTGAATATCTATCTGCTGGGTAATTCCTTGGGAATGGGGACACCTGGCCTCTGCACTGTAATGTCTGTAGTAGTGCCCCTAGCCTCAACTCGCTAAATGCCCCTGGTCTCCCACCCGCGCTAGTCGTGTCAGCCAAACTTGTCTCCGGATATTCCCAGGTGTTTGGAGGGAGGAGGAAAAACGCTACAGGATCGCCCTATGCTGAAAGCCGCTGAAGTGCACAGAATCAGTTTTGTTGTTTCTTAGGATTTATGGCCATCACTGAGTGGCTGTGGCACGACCAGAATAAACTCTGGGTCCCGTTACCCTCTCTTCCCTGGGACGGCTGAGAACCATTCAGCTGTTTTCTCACTTTCCAAAGTCAGCACTGTACCTTAATGTTGTCGGCGTATTATTTGTTCATTTGTCCAACAAATATTTCCTGGATTTAGTGATTCTTGTGAGCAAATAATTGTGTTTGAGAGTCATAAATGATGGAAAAATTTCCCGTAATCCCTAGTGGTAGGAGAGAAAAGCGTAACATGCTAAAAACCTCAAAGAAGAAATAGGTCCCGCAGTAGTTACAGTACTGAAGGTTGGAGAAGTGGAGGGATCATGTGAACGGGGTTTAAAGACACCCAGCAGATAGGTGTGAGGGAAGGTCTTTTCAGGAAGAAGGAGTGAATGACCGAGGGGTTGAGGAGAGAAGATGCACATACTTACAACAGAGTGATGGGTTTTATTTTGAAACTAGAGTGAATACAAGGCATTAGTGGAGGTGAGAGGGTAAAACGTGGCCTTGAGGTCGTCCCGCAAAGGGGCGCAGAGCGGAGCTGTCTCTCGTACTCCCTGCAGAACTCTAGGTAATTTCTGAGCTGATATGTGCCATGACTGGCACTGCTGTGTAATCTCAGAGCTTCCTATGTCCAGATGCTAGACCTTGATATTTTGACAGTAAGCAGTGTAATACACGTGGCAGTAAGCAGTGAGGGGAGCCAAGAGCGTGGAATCATAGTGTGAGCTGTGTCTCGTCTTGGTGCTTGTAGCTAATAGGCAGATGATCTGTGGAAATGCTGATCTTCTCTAAACCTCTGTGGTAGTACCTGCTTCTAGGTAACATTGAGAACTTGTAGAGCTTAGCTCTGTCAGAGGCTGTGCAAAAAGATACAGCAAAAAGATGGCCTTTGCCAAGGCTAGGGTGGAATCAAGAAGAACGGAAAAAATAAAGTGTGGCAACATGAAGGAAAGGAAGAAATGAGAATGAATTGCAGGTTTCTGTACTGGAGTGTTTGGTGAATTAAAGTGATACATGGAATGGAAGACTGAAAATATGCTGTAGGGAAAAAGCAACAAGCTGATGAAGATGTCAGATTTGAATTTATGTAGGATGTCTGGGTAGAGGTGCCTGGAAGGCAGACAGCTCTGCAGTCTGTCTGATGTGTATTCTGAAGAACAGGGCTGGATCAAGCCATCCAGACTAATCAGCTGTGGATTAGAATTGCTGTCAGGGGGCCAGGGATTTAGCTCGATGGTTCTGGCACCTGTCTTGCAAGTGCAAGGGCCCAGGTTCGATCCCCAGTAACCACATAACAATAATGGGCGTGGAGACTCACGCCCAGCAGCCATCAGTACCACATTCCACAGTGCCAGGTGTGGTGGCTCATACCTGTAACCCAGCACTCAGCAGGCAGAGGCAGGAGGATTGCTGTGATGAGTTTGAGGCTGAGCTTGGAGCCAGCCTGAACTTACCAAGCGAGACCATGTCTCAAAAAAAAAAAAACTTCTGAATTGCTGCCTGTACTATATTATCTATGATCTGAGGGTAATTTCGCAGTTATCTTAAGTTACCACTCACTGATTGGTTATTTGAAGAATTTTCCCCTTACTTTTGAGTTTGGTTTGACATTGCTTCCAGAGAAGTGTGGTGGTTTTAATGCATCACAAAATTAAATTATAACTTTCCCCAAAGAAGAATGTTTTCTGAATGTAAAAGTTTAGTAATAGAATATAGTTACTTAAAAGTAAATGTCTTAAGACATACAATTAACCACATTTTTAAAAATGTTTTTGAATGATACAGTATTTTGTTTAGACAAATGTGAAAATACGTAAAATTTTGAATATCAAAGTAAGAATCCAGTGAATTCATCACTTAATATTGATAAAGCTTTCTTTTTGATGCATAGGCATGTAAAGTTGAAGATCTGGGCAAAGTGGATTTTGAAGATGAAATTAAAAAAAGATTTAAAATGGTGTATGTGCCAAATTGGTTCTCAGTAGACTTAAAAACAGGGGTAAGTCGGCAGTTGATCCTGGTATAATTTTAAATTGTTGGAGATTTTAAGCATATGAGTTCACAATTATTCTTAGCTACAAAATTCTGTCTTTTTAAGTGTGAGAAAAGAAAATTTCAGGTTAATATTTACAGACTGTGGCTTAGAAGCTTTTGATATCTCAGTCAACTACATTATAGTTGGTTGGGTTGGATCACATGAACCATGTCATTTGGTTCCTAAATCTATAGCTTGGATTTTAGTCAAATAGTATAAGTACGTAAAGGTTTAGCAACTTATTTAGAAAATGCACTCAAAATAGAGCATTGACAGTATTCTCTTCTGGAAGATGCTGACTATTACTCTGGATGAGAGTGACTGCTTTGCTGCTTGGGTTTCTGCGAAAGATGCTGGCTTCAGCAGCCCTGACGGCTCCGACCCGAAATGTGAGTTCTGAGTCTTCCTCGCTTCCTCCCCCCACAGGCGGGGTGTGTGCTGTTCTGTTCTGTGCTGTGTAATCATCTTGGCTGGCGTCCCTACCTTCCGTCACTTATGACCTTGATGCTACTGTGGATGTGTATAAATACAATTATAATGGAATAGTCCTTTAAGAATGTGATTCCTGCTTTGGTTGTTTGTAAAGGGCTGTTTGCCCTCTCTCACTGTTGTTTTAAACATTTTAAGATAGAACTAACAGGCTTGGTAAAAGCACTTATGTCTTGCTTTTTTAATATTAGCATTGAGTTAAGATTTTAACATCAGAATATATGAAAATGTTGAATTTTTATTTGGTTACTTCTATTTTTAAATGACAACTAACTGTTTTCTGTTGTTTTTCTTCTTAACTAACTTTTCTGCAGTGAATTTAGGAGGACTTCTACTCCAGGCACTCTTAGAATATTGGCCTAGAACACACGTGAGTCCGATGGATGAAGAAGAAAATGAAGTAAACCATGGTTAGTGTTTTTAAGTGACTAGGTAATTGACAAGAATTACTCAGAACCAAAAGGTACTTAAGCCGTTTGCTCAAATATGACATGATAAATCTTTATGATGTGCCGAATTAATTTTCTCCCTTAAGCATGTCAAAGAGCAGATGACCGTGTAGCATGTTTCTCAGTAAGTGGAACTGCTCAAGACAGGAAAAGTAAACTGAGACCTCATCTTAAAACCAGGCACCTGGGCCCGGGGATACAGCTCAGTGGTTCCGGCGCCTGTCCTACAAGCGCAAGGACCCGGGTTCGAGCCTCGGAAACCACATACCATACTGGGCGTGGAGACTCACACTCAGCAGCAACCAGTACCACATAGGGCCAACCTGAACCACAAAAGCGAGACTCTGCCTCAAAAAAAAAAAAAACAACCAGGCACCTTAGGAGGCTTGTTCTAAAAGAACTTCTCAGTGTTTCTGTGACCTTCTGGACCTACCTCCGAAACTGACTAATTGGCTACACTAGAAAGTCAAATTGTTGGTCACAGTTCTGTAGTTTATAGAACCATAGTAATAACTCACATTGGCCTGAAATGCTGTTTCCCACCTGGATGATCTACCTGATTTTGACTGAATTATTTCAAAAACTCCCATTTCCAACTCTGAGGTGGCAAGGTAAATGAATAAATATATGTAAATAATTAAGGATATTAAAAAGGGTTTTGTGCCACAGACAGTGTCCTTGGGCAGCAGAGAATTTATTTTGTACCAGGGTGTGGTAAAAGCACAGTGTAATCCCAGCATTCAGGAGGCGAGGCAAGAGGATTGCGCGAGTTCAAGGCGAGGCTGGGCTACACAGTTAAGTTCAGGGCCAGCCTGATGCACAGCAAGGCCCTGTCTCAAAAAAGTAAAAACAAAACTTATTTTGAAAGTATCCATTTGGTTCAGCTTGACTAAAGAAAGGGGAAAAGAACTTAAGAGTTTCACATCCTGTGTGTAACTACAGATGCGGAGGGGTCATCGATGCCCACTACTGAGGCTCGCTCTTCTAGGGGCTCCCTGCCGACAACCAGGAGCGAGCAGCGTGGTGAGCGCGTCTGCCCAGGGATTTGTCCTGGCTGACGGTCATCCACAGTGATTTGTGCAACTTAAATCTCTCTTGCAGTGATGACTGGCTTTGTGCTGGTGTCCCTTTTAGAGAGAATGGACTGGGAGCCAGAGAAACCAAAGGAAAGTTGACCCTTCCCCAGAGAGGCTGAGAAAGCTAGGTTCTCGTCTGAGCTCTGCACTTACCCAACTGGGTAGCTGTAGGTCCGTTATTTCCAGTTGGATGGGAGTTCTCAAAGGCCCAAAGAGACAGTGAGGGTTAAGAACACCACCCTGGATCCAGGCTGCAAGTGAGAAGAAATTGCCGAAAACCCCACCCCATTCTTTATGTCAAACCAGTGTGGTCAAGCCAGGCTGGATCTGCCCGCCTCCTCCTCCAGAGCTCAGGCCACTGCCTGCTTCGCCTGTGCGATGGTCTGCCAACCTTGTACTGTGCTCAGGGGCTGCTTCAGCTTTGTTTAGATCATGCTGCCAGAGCAGGGAGCTGCCTGCGTAAGCATTTTGCGGTCAGAACCAGTGGGGTGCGGTGGAGAGGCTCCTGGAGCGCCATAGCATTTCAGTTCAGTGAGGTTGCTCTGAGACCCTTGATTCGTTTTTGAGACATAGCCTCCCTGTGCTGTCTTTCTCAAACTCATGAAATTACCAGCATGTGCCACCACACCGGCTTTCTAGGGCTTTTGACTTTTTAATCTTGCAGTCTTTGAAGCTTGTGGAAATTAAATGTTTAGAACCTTTGTTTTTAGCACTAGCTCTGGATGCTAATACCACATGCATCTTTTCCTAGTAAATGGGGAACAGGAGAACCGAGTACAGAAGGGGAACGGCTATTTTCAAGTGCCCCCACACACACCTGTGATCTTTGGCGAAGCAGGAGGCCGCACATTATTCAGGTAATGTAAGAAGGGATGCAGGCCCTACCTGAACAAGCTTCCATTTGCTCAAAATACTGGCTCCAACAGATGTTACAAGTTGTTACCAGCTTGGTGGGAATGTCAGGGCTGGGAGGACTTCCACGTCCACAAGCTAGCTAAACCTCCAACGCTGTCAAACCACAGTCTGTTGAAAAGAAGCAGCTCTCTGTTAGAATGAGGCAGATGCCGCATTCTGACAGGGAGGCAGCGTCTCTGGTGGTTTTTCCGGGAGACTCCTACTTCCTCTCTCTTCCATGCTGTGACTGCCAGGGTCAGGACACAAGTGGCGTCATCAAAAAGCCCTGACCCCAGGGGAACCTCAAAGCGTGTGACATACCTCAGCCTGAAACAGGCAAGATGAGTTGGGCTGTTCCCGGGAGCTGCTATGGCTGACACGGGCCCAACCTGGAAAGCCAAACAGGCTTGTGGGACGCAGGAAGGGAAACACTGATTGGGCTCGCTCCAGGTTGGCAGAGCCGAGAGAGTGCTTGCTAGGTTCTCAGGGATGTCGGGCAGAAGGAAGATGTGTGGCTTGCGCTGAAGTCGCCTTGCCCTTGACAGCTGTCGGCCTTCGTGGTGGTCTCCTAAAGTTAGCACTGGCGTGCAGCGGCCTATGCCGTGCACAGTTGTGCTGTCCGGGAACCTTTCTGGAGTGTTCTGCTTATGCCCGTCTTTCCTGACCCTCGGACTCGGAACAACGCCTGTAGTGTGTGGCCTCACAGTCCAAGGGCCTGGGCATTGGGTTCTGATGGCCACTGAGTTGCTGGTCACTCTGCCTGCTGCCCTTCCCCCACGGTCTGAGGTCTCTCTCTCAAGTGCTTGTGGACAGTGGTTGGTCTTCTGTGCTCAGTGTTTCACTCACTCCCAGACACATTTTGTTTAGGCTGCTCTGCAGAGACTCCGGGGGTGAGACCGAGTCAATGCTTCTTAACGAGACAGTGCCACAATGGGTGATTGACATCACTGTGGATGTAAGTGTCCTCTCCTCTTACTTTACCCTTCCGTTTTTTCCACATGAAGTTAAGAATTGCTTTAAGACAGTATGATCTTAAACTTGAGTAAAATCTAGATTGCCTAGTGGAGTCTGTCTGCTTCCTTAGCTCCAAAGTTGAAATATTGATAATTATTTGTGTATATATTTCTCTGACTGCGAGTTTTTAATTCTAATGATAATATGTAGGTATTTAATAAAGTAATAAATGAAGCGAAACACTGTAGTCACTCCTCACCACTCCCTGTCCTTCCTCCCAGAGCTAACAGCTGCTACTGGGTTAATGCATAACCCTTAGTACTTTTTGTTGCATGCACGAGTATGTATTATTTATGTGCATATATATCTGTAGTTCATTTAAGGATGGGTAGCAAATAATCTCTTTTACAGACTGCTCTGCACCATTGGGACTGTAGAGTAGACTGTATCATAACTGTACTGTCATTTATCAGCTCCCTGTTAACAAACATTTGAGCTGTCTGCAGTGTTTCCTGTTGCATACAGTGCTACAGTGACCATCCTTGTACATATATCTTTGTCGAGTTTTAGCATAAGTTCCTAGAAGTAGAACTGCTGGATCAAAGCGTGCATGCATTTTAAATTTTGACAGGAGACAGCCAAATTGCCCTGCACTGAGGCTAGACCAGCTCACATTCTCACCAGTAGTATCCGAGTGCCTTTTCCCCACAGCCCCAGATACCTTGAATCTTTGGTATAAGCACATTTTATCTCTTTTGATGTGGATTTTTAAAAATCGTAGGTTAAGCATCTTTTCATATTGGCCATTTGTATTTCTTCTGTGAAATATTTATCTTTCTTTACTAATTTTTAAGAGGTCTTGATTTGAATATTAACCCTTTGACTATTTTCTGTGTCTCAAATTTGTACAGTGTTTTGTTCATGATGTCTTTCACCAAATGAAAAGTTTTAATGTTTTACATAATCATATCAGTCCTTATTGGCTCATAGTTCTTGTTTCTCATACCTTGTTTTCCGCTCTAGAATAGCAAAAGCTTTTCTCCATTTCCTTTTAGTGCCTTTATGGTGATTTTTTTATGTATAGATCTTCAATATGTTAAAATTTATTCTTCTGTTTGGTGTAAAAGTCGAACTTTATCCAAAAGGAGAGCCAGTGTGCCAGCACAATTTATTGAATAACCTCTCCTTTTTGTACTAATTTGAAATGCTCTCTTTGTCATGCATTCCATTTACACACACACACATGGGTCTCTAGTGTACTGTTGACTTCCTAAAGCCATATGAAGAGATTTAATTCCTAGCACTTTAAAAAACTTTGCTCTCTATCCTAGATAAACCCCAAGAACTTAGTTTGATGCCTGATGCATATTTCTTGATCTTTACTATGTTCGAGCTTCCCAAAAACCACTCCTTGGAGTATAACACTTGTGTACAGTGCGTTACTGACTTTGAATCTGTGGCTTACTTTTGAAAAGAGACGTTCATATGGAGTATGACATGGAGACTCGGGACAGTTACCCTGAGAAAAGATGACAAGATATGCTATCCTTCGTCTCAGTGTGTGGTTTACATTCTAGTAGACCTTCAGGTGGTCGGCTGAAGTTTCCATTCTTTCCCAAAACTTCCCTCTGGTATCAGGGAAACACAGCAGGGAGGCCCTGAGGGCCTCACCCATTCACGTGATGGGCTCCACCGGAGTAGTGTTGGTGCCCTCATAGGTGAAGTTGGTGGATTTTTCTCAAGACACTTAAGTTTCCATTTGAGCCTGCAGGTATCAGCCCCAAAATTTTAATGGTGAGTTGAGATTGTGACTAATACAGTGTAAAATTAAATTTATTGGGGATGTAGCTTATCTCTTTTATCACAAAATTAATCATTCTACTTCTCTGATAAATTTGCTCAAAGGCTGACTTAATTTGATAGCTTGTGATAAATTATATAGAATTACTTATAATTACTTGTAAATCATATTTTCCTGTTGACAGCATTTTAGTTTATGAGCTGATAGACACTATTATGCCTTTTTAACTTTTAATATTTCAGAAAAATATGCCCAAGTTCAACAAGATTCCTTTCTACCTCCAACCTCATGCATCTTCAGGAGCAAAAACCTTAAAAAAGTAAGTAAATTTAGTATCATGTGGTTTCTTGATGAAGTTAATTACTAGAAAGAATTCTTCCCTTAGGATTTGCTTTTACACAGGAAACAAGTACTAGATCTAAGGCTAATTTTTTTTTTTTCTTTTTTTTTTTGAGACAGGGTCTAGCTTTGGAGTTCAGGCTGGCCCTGAGCTCAGCCTCAAACTCACATCACAGCAATCCTCCTGCCTGTGCCTCCCGACTGCTGGGATTACAGGCATGAGCCACCACGCCCGGCACTGTGGTATGTGGTACTGGTTGCTGCTGGGTGTGAGTCTCCATGCCCACTATTGTATGTGTTACCGGGTGATCAAACCTGGGTCCTTGCGCTTGCAAGACAGGCACCAGAACCACTGAGCTAAATCCCCAGCCCTAAGGCTAATTTTTAATATTGATGGACTTTGTCTGTCATGGAACTCAGTTTAGGACACAATGTATGTATAATAACTGCTTTTGTGATACTTAAGGAATAAGGAGCATGAGGAAAAGAAATGAGTTTTTTTTTTTAATTCAAATCTCTATTGGTACATTATGTATATATACATCATCATCGTATTCAACATTGAGAGTTTGTACCAGAATATGACATGACTTGATTCTCATTTTTTCCCATTTCCCCCACCCTCAATCCCCCACCCCTTATATACCTAAGCTTTGTTTCCTTTTATTACTATCACATTCTTTCTCCCCTCATTTGCCTACACCCTATTTCTTTTTAAATATTTTCTATTTCACAATATCTACTAAATATACTAGAACTCATTTACATCTTCATTTACATCTCATACCAGAGAAAAGATACCATATTTACACATCTGTGTCCTATTTATTTCACTTATGAGGATGTCCTGAAGGTACATCCATTTGAGTCTGAATGACTCAATCGTACCATTTTTTATGGCAGAATAAATAATACTCCATTCTATAAAAGACCCACATCTTAGTTTTTGACTGGAACTTCCCTCAAAGGCGTCTTGAAGGACATAGAATTTGAGCTGGAAATGTCCGGATGGACAGAACTTCAAAGGATAGAATTCCGAGTGCAGAACCCAGTTTGACCAGGGATGTGTAAATGGGAACCTGCTCCAGACACTGGGAAACTGATGTGAGGACTCATGTAGCTGCAGACCAAACAGATAGACAGTGCAGGTGCGGGAGGTAAATGAGAAAGGCAGGTCTTACAGTGATTTAATACCAGAAACTCAAGGCGAGGTAGGGTGTGGCCTAGAGGGAAGCTCAAAGCAGGGAGGCCTAAGAAATGGATTTTAGTAGTCTAGGCAGAGGATGCTGAACTAGTAAATAAAATCAGCAAGACTGATAAAGACTGCTTTGTCCAGAGACTGCCAGATTGTATAGAGAGAATGGAATGAGCACCCACTGACCCTGGTGTAAACATTTTGCTCTGTCTGTTCGCCCGCTTACCTTTCCACCCCCGTCCCTCCATTTAAATCCACACTTGCCTTAGAGCAAGTCCTTCACGTCACCTCAGCTAGATTCGGGCACCAGTGGCTTTCAGGGCTGCTTAGTTTGTCAGTTACAGACTGATGTCAGAGGTTCAGAAGGAGGTTTGGGGAATACATGAGTCAGGTTGGAGACACCTGACGAGACGCCCAGTCCGGCCACTGAGTTAGTGGTGTAATGGGGCACCTGTCCCCCCTCCGTGTATTAGTTGAAAGCATGGCAGAGGAGGAGACACCTAGGCAGCTGTCCTCCGTTACGTGTGAGTGTCAGGGCCAGGTGCTTGGTCTCATTCTGGTCACATACTCTGGACCCTTGGAGGACACTATAAAAAAAATGGGTCAAGGCGATGACTAGAAACATCTGTGATGTTTCTTTATTGCTTTATAAGATGATAACACCAAAGAAAAATACGGAAGAGGTGATAGCTAGTGATTCTTCTTGATGCCACAGTGTGCTTTTGCCTTTTACAGAGACAGACTCTCTGCTAGTGACATGCTTCAAGTCCGAAAGGTAATGGAACATGTTTATGAGAAAATCATCAACTTAGATAATGAATCTCAAACCACCAGCTCTTCTAATAATGAAAAACCAGGAGAACAAGAAAAAGAAGAGGACATCGCTGTGTTAGCAGAAGAAAAAATTGAACTCTTGTGCCAGGACCAGGTGAGTAAACTTAAGAACCATATCATCTTTTCCCAGTGCTGGTGCTCAGAAAGTTGAATTATACAGTATGATTATAATCATACCCCGATCTGTTGCTTTTGGGGAGTTTTTGCTTCCACCTGTCCATGCAGCCCTTTTTAAGGAGTTTCACTCACCTTTAAGCCCTGTTTATCTGGAGGTAATTTTCCAGAAAGGGAACCAGTGGTTTACAGACAGAATTTCATGTGAATTGTAGATGTGAGTGGACCAGTAGAGAGACTGTTCTCAGTCAGAGACACTGCAAGGCAAGGGCTGAAAGACAACCTGGTATTTCAAGCACTGCCACATGCCGCACGCCTCACGGTAGCCAATTTCATGCCTGCATCGTGGAAGCTGTGCCAGCCAGGGCAGACTACCAGGCATGAGGACAGGGCGAAGAAGCTAGATCACTTAGTAGAGCTCCTCAGTTGAAGAGGAAGGTAGATATCAGACTTTTGAAAATGTTAATCTGATTGTTGCTTTTTAGGTTTTGGATCCAAATATGGACCTTCGAACAGTGAAACACTTTGTATGGAAGAGCGGTGGCGACCTCACCCTCCACTACCGTCAGAAGTCCACGTGAAGGGTGGGCCAGTGCTCCTGGGTATTCATTTACTACCTTCCTCCGTGGCCCCAAGAGTAGTCCTAGGAAGCCCACTGAGCCCAAAGGGAGCAAGACTTCTAACGACCAGTTTGGTGTGGACCGAGATGCTCTTTCAGTTGAAGTGACTAATCGGGATGTAATATAGAAATCAGTCTCCAAGTGTAGATTGAGCTGCCCAGGGGAAGCAGAGCGAGAAGGCAGAGGAGCCCCAGGCAGGCTGTGTCCTGCAGCTGTACAGAGAATTGACAGCAGGCCAGTACAGACTTCCGCTTCCTCCTCTCCTTTCAAAGGACCTTATCTGTGTCTGTTAGCACTTGTTAGAGAACGTGGTTTTCCACACCTGTCACTGTGTTTCAACTTCAAACCCACAGCTCTGTAGCTTTTCTAAAAGTACATTCCATTCATGCAGTACTTATGAAGGCTTTTTCCAAGTTTGTCATAAAAAAAGTCAAATTGTTTTCACCACTTAAGACAGTTCTTTTTAATGGTAACGTGCTGTCGCACAATTTGAAAGCCAGCCCATTTCATAATAAATGGTCACCGTTGGGCTTGTTTTTAATACTGCATCTCAGATGTGTCCTTGTAGGAGATTCCAAGTGCCAGTGATGGCACCAAGACCCCTGGGCTGTGCTTAGGGACACCTAAGCACTCTGCTCCGTTGTCCGTTTATCCACAGGCAGAGCCAGCCCAGACAGCAGCATCTTGCTCTGGGTAAGCAGTGCAAGCGACACCATTAAAACTTAAGACTGTGATGAAAGTTTAATTTCGTTTACGTGCTAAAATGTATGGTGTCAGTAAAGGGACAGCAGAGTGAGTTGATGTGATGTAATCTAGAAAGTGTAGCTACTTGTTTCTCCTTCTTTATATGCTGGTTTTTGTTGTTGGTACCTGTACTCAGACCTTCTTTCCACTGTTCTTTCTAACAATCTGAAGCTTTCATAGTCACTTGAATCTTGTACAGAATATCTTATTAGGGACAAACACTTCAAAGTACTTTGGATTCTTTCCAAGGTCATTTGTATTCAGAACAGAACAGTGGTCCACCCCCATGGAACTACAGAGGCAAGCCTCCTTGCATGAAGCCAGAAGCACAAGTGCCTTCTGAGGGCAGTGACTCAGTCCTGTTTCCCAGCTTGTGTGGCGCGTTCTCACAGCCGCAGGGGTGGGGGAGGGACGGGAGGTTTGTTCCCTACATCTTCACAGGTTCAGTTAGGGCAGCTGATGGGCCCAGGCCCATACCCTACAATTCTAGACCCTCTGATCAGCACAACGGCACGGCCAGGGCTCCCTCACTGCTAGCCGGCTCGCTCTGGAAAGGGACATGTCCACAGAGACAAAGGCAGAGACATGGCCACATTTCCAGAGCCGAAATGATCTTTCTCCCTCAGAGAGCAAGCAACCTCTTTTTTTAAAAGTCCTTTCTATCTGTTACATACAACAGTGTGCTTTTGGTGCACATTTTTTAGCAATAGCTGTGAACTAATAGCAAAAAGAAAAAAAAAAATCAATCTTGTTGAGCAGTGCAAAGCTGTTTTTGCACAAAGGGCCTTTGACCTAAAGGAGCAGGTTGTGCTGGGTCATCTGCCTGAGCCGCACGCGGGTGGCTGTGTCCCTTCCTGTAATAGATCTGACCCCAGCATGGTTGTACTTTTCCCCCCCTCCAGTCAAACCAGTAAGTTCCCAGAAAATTTGACGGTCTGCAACACCGGACGGGTAAAAATCTGTATTTCACAGTTGTATAGAATAAAGAATTTAGTAAAAATATTTCAAAGTGTAGTACCCTTCTTTTCACCTGTCATTTCCCTTCATAGTGGACCACAGAAAATCCAGCTTCACGTTCACCCTGGGGATAATTAGCAGAGGTCCCCGTTTCACCCCGTTACAAGGGAGAAGTAAAAGTCACAAGGGGAAGAAGCAGAATTGCCAGGGAGGGTAGGGTAGCAAGGGTCAGGCTGCAGGGCGCAGGACAATGGGCCCAGCACAACCCATGGGTCACCCTGCGTCTTCATCCCGCAGACACCACCAGGCTCATGGACATCCAGGGCACAGCCCCGCACTGCTCTGCACTTGCCAGCTGGTCTGGTAGGCTTGACAAGGGCTGCCTTTAAAAGAAGCGGTGCTTCAAGCTTAGTGTTTGCTGATGGGGGCCTCAGGCCCACAGAGCAGAGTCCTTGCCTGGAGGCCTGATTCTGAAGACGGAGCTTGTGCACTCCTTTTATATTGCACATGTGGCCCATACCATCGAGACTTCACCTAAGCGGGTGCCGGGAGACAAGGCCAAGGGCAGCTTTCCTGCTAACTAGCAAGAGGGCAGATGGTGACAGCATGTGAGGGACTCCACTTGAGCAGCAGAGGACTTCAGGTAATGAGTGGCCACCCAGAGGCACTTGGGCTTGAGGAGCAATCCCCCATACTGCAGAAAAGGACAGCAGGACCTTCACCTATTTGTGTCAGGCCCCTAATTTGTTCTGGGGTCGAGGCTCTGTGAAGAAGCCGAGTCAGGAGGTGGGCTGGCCTTGAGTTTACTTAGGATGGCGAACTTAAATCCGTAACTCTTCTTCAGCGCTGTGGTTGGCTGGATGCTTTGTGTATTCAGAGGAGGCTGCTGTTTGGGAGTTGTGACGGTGAACTGCGTCCGCTTAAGGAAGAGAAGCCCACCCCACTCAGCTCAGCAATTCCACACCCCACCCACGGGTGGCTTGCTGCCTGGGTGGTATAAAGGGGGAAGGAAGAGGGACAGATCTGCTTGTAGTCTTCACCTTCACCTTGGATGTCGTTTCCTGGCTTGCAGCGCAGACCCATCGGCCTCCTGACAGGGACTCTGCAGCGAGCTCCAGACCTTTGACTGGATCCTTCTGTCTCCAGGTGCAGATAGACTGCACTCTTCTCACCCAGCCATGGTGACCTCTGTAAGCCAATCTTGTGACTCCTTACATGTATTTGTATGTCTTGTGTTTTATGTTTCTTTCATAAACACTGATTGATACACTACATATGCTCATAGCCGGAATAAGACTCACAGCGCTTCTCTGCTGAAGGGCAGAGGTGGCGAGTGCAGCCTTTACTCAGTGCTGAGTGGCGTCAGCCAGCGGCCCACTGTAGCCTCAGGATACGGCCAGTGAAGGAGTCAGCATCTGGGACAAGCTGGGGGGCCAAGGGCTTGGAGACCCTTCCGGTACAGACGGGACTGCAAGCTGCATAGGCGGGCTCGAGGCCAGCCCTGCCAAGTGATGCGGCCAACACTTGACTCCAGGTCCTCGCTCACCTGCCCATCTCCACTCAGATCACGGCTGCACCTGCTGCCTCCGGGAAGCCCCAGTGACGACAGGCACTCTGCGGTGCACAGCCTCTTGTTTTACCCACCAAGCCCACCTGTGCCTCTCCTATCCCATCTCTTAGAAAATATTGAAGCTGGGTGCTGCTCCCAGAGTCCTCTTTGAAACCCTCCAGGCCAGGACCACCAGGCAGGACAAATGCCATAAGGTCACCTCCTGGAGACCAGAAGTCAGCTCCCAAGTAGACACCAGAGCCCCCTGCCACCATGTCACAAGGGGCTGCAGACCTGGAAGCTGGATACACAGAACTGGTGAGAGAACCTCGGGAGCCTTGTCACAGCCCAGAGTCTAATTCGGGGGTAGAGATCTGGGCCTGGCTGGCGGGCTGCGTGGGTGCGGCCGTAACATCTGAGCTGTCCGTGCTGGCAGGCTCCTCCTCCGTCTGGGCTTCCAGCAGCTCTGCAGACAGCCCGTCTTCCGGGGAGGCTGCAGAGGTGAGGCTGTCAGGCAGTGTCAGCTGGGGCAGGTGGTCTGGCTGGACATGGGTCCCAGGGCTGTCCAGGAAAGAGACCTCAAACTCTGACCCAGACCACGTGGCTTCACCTGAAATACAGAGGAGGGGCTAAGGAGGCCTGCAGTCTTGGCTGACCCCGCCCACCGCCACTCAGGCTCTGATGGGAGAACAAGCGCATGAACCCCTAGGTGTAGGGCCCAGCTCCAGCCCAGGGTCCTAACTGCTGGTCACTCACCACCCCGCTCGTGGGAACTGCTGCTGGAGCCGACATCCTCTGGCCCCGAGGCTGAGACCGCTGTGGAAGAGGGCAGGCTGGGCCACACGCTGGCATTGCTGCTGTCCAAGAGGGAAATGCCCGACACATCTAGGAAGCCTAGGGCGGTACAAACACCAACTGCTGGAAGGCAGGGCAGTGCCCTCACCCTGCCTGGGGCCCAGGGCCTCCAGCCTGGCCAGCCCCTGGTGACAACCCCCTGTTACAGTGGTGTCCACATGACCCCACAGTCTCAAGTGGTCACAGGCTTTTTCAGAGGGGACTCATCTAGGGTGTATGATGCTGGAAATGACTCAAGTGCAGTGCTAGGCTCGAAGGCACCAGAACCAAGGGTGTGAGTGCTGCCAGCCCTAAGTCTGAGATAAAGAGGGCAGGAGGGCCCTGCCAAGGCCTTTTGCTCTTGCTGTCTCCTGCCACCATGAACGGTAGCCCCGCTACCACTCTGCAGTGGAGCCAGCCGATTATGAATTGAAATCTCTACGAACTAGGAGCCAAATAAACCTTTCCCCCTCTCACTTGGGGTGCTGGGTGTTTTTTCTCAGCAATTAGAAAAGTAACTAAGACATCTCTCCCAGCCCAGGAGCTTCCCACTACTGTTTCTGCAGAAACAGAGAGGCCTACAGTTGGTGACCGTGGCGCGCCATGATGCAGCGCCAGAGCAGCTCTGTCTTGTTTGCTGCGGGAGCTGAAGCAGGCCATTCTCTTCTCTGGACTCCACATTAGACGCCGGAATGATGACCTGCAACTGTCTTTTTTCTTTTTCATTTTTTTTTTAGGTTTTTTGAGACAGGGTCTCGCTTTGTGGTTCAGGCTGGCCCTGAGCTCAGCCTCAAACTCACATCTCAGCAATCCTCCTGCCTCTGCCTCCCAAGTGCTGGGATTACAGGTGTGAGCCACCACGCCCAGCACTGTGGTATGTGGTACTGATGGCTGCTGAGTGTGAGTCTCCATGCCCAGTATTGTATGTGGTTACCAAGAATCGAACCCGGGTTCTTGTGCTTGCAAGACAGGTGCCAGAACCACTGAGCTAACTCCCCGGCCCCTCTTTTTCATTTTTTTGAGACGGTTTCACTGTGCAATTTGGGCTGGCCCTAAACTCACTATGTGGCCCAGGCTGATCTCCAACTCTTGATACTCCTGCCTCAGCCTCCCTAGTGCTGCCACCATGCCCCACTGTCTTGCTATACGTGAAATCCCAGGAGTCAGCAGGCCCAGGAGAAGTTCTGACACAACCGCCAAGGTACAGCTCTGAGCCTGGGTCCTCTTTAGCCCCAAGAGCTGGGGTTCCTCCACCATCTCTCCAAGGTCTGCCCAGTACCTGGGTCCATGACTCGCTGCACTGGAGGTGGAGGCTGAAGAGGCATCTCCAGGGCACATGGAAGTCCCCCGAAGTCCGGAGCGCTGTGGCTGCAACTCTCGGCCCCGGGGAGCTGCTCCTCCATGCAGGAACCAGGAACCTGCAGTAGGGCCTGGCAGTGCCAGGGAGAGCCAGGCAGGGGCTGATAAGAACAGTGCGTTGAGCAGTCACAGTACAGCCTATGGCAGCCAGCACAGCCTTGAGCACTGTTCTGCTGACAGGAAAGGCGGCCGTAGTACCCCAGCCCTCCTCCACCTGCGATGTGCGGTCCAACCTGACAGGCCGCCTCCCCGTGTCCACATGGAGGGAGCACTTTGCCAATGCACTGATGAACGCCCCTGGCCCCAAGACGTCGCTGCTGCCATGAGAAGGGAGAGCCTTCCTTGAAGAGATGTCCCAGTGTGGCCTAGCACCACTGCCAGTGCCCAGAAGTGCTCTCAGGACCCACCACAGCCATGAAGACAGGGACAGATGCCCTGCAGACGGGGCCGTCCCCCGTCAGACTTTACGTAAAGGGCATCCAGCAAGCTCGCCTAGCCCAGCTTTTCCAAAGCCTTGGCGACACAGAGCAAGGCTGAGCCAGCTTTCAGCCTCTGCTGCCCACTTGTGAGATGGAGATGACCAGTGCCTTGCCACACCCTCACCTCCAGGGCAAGGGGCAGGAGGGCCAATGGTGGGTCCTGGCCCTACTATGTCACAGGGGAGGTTGCCAGGATGCCTCAGGGGCAGCCTCAGATCTCCCAGCTGGCAGGCGCCCCTGCCCATGTGAGGCTCCCTTCCCTCCGGTTGACACACACCCGACATACCTCCATGTAGTCACTCTGCCGGGAGCCCATCTCCTGGCCAGGAGAGTCCTGGGGTGTGGGCACAGGTGATGGGACATCAGGTAGAGAGGCACCAGGTGGAGAAGTATCAGCTGGCAGGCCACCAGGCGGTGTGACACCAGAATGTGGGGGACCAGGTGGCTGGGCATCAGACAGCAGGGCACCAGGCGGCTTCTTGTAACTAGAGGGCTGCGTTGGGATCCGGTGCAGATACCCGTAGCCAATACCACAGCCCAGACTGCCAAGGGCCAGAAACATTCACTGCAGGGCGCTGGCCAGACACAGCCGTCCCTCCTCCCCGCCCCCACACTGGGCACAGGAAGAGCTGAAAGGGCACGCTGAACTAGTCAGCCTCGGGCTCAGGGCCCAGCCTTCTTTTCCGGCCAGTGGACTCTGGAGGTCCACACCCACCCCAAAGGCCCTCCCCACTTAGCCCTGCAGCCCACCAACCCTGGGAAGTACCTGCCCTCTCCACCCCAGGCTGCATTGGGAGTTACTGTCACCTCCCGGCAGGAGTCGGACTCGGAGTTATAAACCATCAGCTTCAAGGGCTTCCCCTCGTGGGACTCGATGAGCGAAAAGAAGTCTTCCGACTGTGAGAGACACACGACCTGACCCTACTTCCAGCACTAGAGGGCCAGCCTCGAAATAAAGCACTTCCCACTGAAGGCACCGTCTCCACACCTCTGGGGGCCGGGGCAGGGGCAAGCCACGGATCCCTCACCTCCTGCAGGATCTGGTCTGAGCCCACCACGTAGTCCGTGTAGGGACACAGGCCAGCCAGGGCTGCTGGTGACGATGGTTCCACATCCTGGGAAAGAATCACAAACCAGCAGCTTCACTGCTGTGCATGGAGTGGGACACGTGGCTGCCATCCCTAACCAGGGCCTCCTCCCTGAGGTCTGCAGACTGCCCAGCAGAGGGCAGCAGCGTGGCACGGAAGGGACCCTGGGCTCCGTGCCCAGCTCCCCCAGCTGCAGCCTGTGACCCAGCTAACCCTCTCGGCCTGTTTCCCCTCAATTAAAACTAGGTTTCATTGGTTTGCTCAGATCAAAGAAATACATGTTACAGAAAAGAGAAGCCAAATGCTGACCACAGTAACTGCCCAACTGCACGGCTGCTTCTGGCGCGTGCATGTGGCGAGAGACGGGTGGGTGACAGTGAAGGCGAGGACGGCGAGCAACGAGTAGCAGGGCTGCCTCCTTCCCCGGAAAGCCCTATGCTCCCAGCTCCCGGCCTCCCTGAGAAATCCAAACAAATCCGCCTCATGAACCCATGCCACTTGTGGGCCATGTGGCAAGCTGGCTGCAAAGGCTGAGCAACGGCCACACTCCCAGGGAGCCTGGGATCCAGGATCGAGAGCAGCTAGCTTCTGGCCCTGGGAACACGGAGCGCTGGCTGGCGTCAGGTGCCCTTGGGCAACTCAGGCACCTGACTCATGATACAGACAGAGTAGACACCTGTATCCGCTGACCCCAAGGAGACTCTAACAGCAGCATTCTGGCAGCACAGCCACCATTCCCTAGATAATACCCCAGCTTGAAAAATAAGAAACCAAGGTCAAGAGCAGTGGTGGCGAACCTGTGGCATGCGTGCCACAGCAGGCTGTTTGCCATCACTGATCCCCGTAGGCAAGAAGGTGCCCAATGCCGCAGGGCACACTGTCCAGGGACTAATGGCTGCCCTCTCAGGACGCTGGGGTGTGCCCCCATAAACCAGGGGTTCCCTCCTAGCCATCCACCTCCTGCATGCCCGCCCTGCCCGGGGCAGCCAGCCCCACCACCACCCACACATGCTGCCGGTACTCACCAGCACGTGCCACACGTGCTCGCTGGCCCTGCGGAAGCTGCAGAAGCGCACGCTGGCACCCAGCAGGCCCTGGCCGCCCCACATGTTGCTGGGCACCACCTCCACCTCGCGCACCTTCATGGTCTTCATGTTGAACACTTCCAGCTTCACGGGCTTCTCCACGTTGGCCTTCAGCAAGGCCTTCAATGTGTCGTTCTCCTTGTTCTGCAGGGGCAGCAGGGTTGACTCCTGGGCCCGCCTGGTCACCGGGCCAAGTCCTCAGATAGGGCAAGGCCTGAATGGCACTACCACACACACACACACACACACACACACACGCGCGCGCGCACACACCCCAACCAGAAAACACAACAAAGCAACAAAAGGCCTCCAGGTCCATGGCACCCAGTATGCCCCTCGGCCAGAGCCCTCGCACCCTCCTGCCCCCAGAGCAGGCCCACAGGCCGGGGGCCACCTCCTGGAGTCTGGCAGGGACTAGCCAGAGGCACGCGTGCACTCAGCAAAGCAGAGGGGGAGGAGCCTCACCAGCCTCGAGTGCCCGATGGTGATGATGAAGTCAAAGTAGGGCTCCAGGCCCGCCTGCTGCGCCGGCGAGTTCTCCTGCACCTGTCCCGAAGCGAGGCTGGTCACCACTCCAACCCCCACCGCCCCTACCTGCGGCGCCAGGAGCCATGGCCACTCCTGGTGCCCCTGCGAGGACACAGGCCTGGCATGAACTGTGCAGGTCACTGTCACAGCCCCCTGGCCCTCTCCCCGCCTTCCAGACACATTCCCCCCAGGAAAATGGCTCTTCTCCTCACTATGCCCCACAGATGCTTCCAGAGAGGCCTCACTGCACAGAGCCACCTTCAGGAGCTACTGGGGGGCAGGAGGAGCCCAGCGGGCACGGAATGCTGCTGCTGCCCGAAGACGCTGCCCGGCCGGCAGAGAGCCAGCGCAGCTACCAGGAAAGCTGAGACAAAGACAGGGAGCGCCCCGGCGTGCAGGGGAAGTGGCAAGCGACATGCAGCCGGGGCTGTGCCTGAAGAGGAAGCAGGGAAGGTGCCAGGTCCTGGAGGACCCCAAACCTGGGCTGGCGGACCCGGCTCACCCCGCCACACGCCAGCGAAGGGCGGGCCGCGGGGGCAGGGCTGGGCTTGAGGAGCCTCACGGCCCCGCCCCCCATGCAGGCCACGCCCCGAGCCGGAGCCGGGCTCCGGTCGCTCCTTCCCCTCCTTCCTCTCTCAGCTCAGCGCTAGATCCAGAAGTACAAGCGGATTCTGCGAGCTGCGGCAGCAATTTCTCAAAGGCCCCTTTTACAGAGCCTCGCCCAGACACTACAGCCTTTGTCCCCAGGTCCTGGGCCCTGGAGGTGGCCCACACTTGGGCCTTTGGCTGTGAACACAAGATGACCCCTTAGGTCAGGCATAAGTGAGCCTCCAGCAGAGAGGACACAGCTCATGCGCCCTCGGGTCCTCGCTCGCAGCCCCTCAGTCCAGAGACCGCAAGCTGAAGGGCTCTCGGCCTGCGGGAGCTCACCGCCGAGCCTCTGGACTGCGGCCATTTCACCCTGGCACTAGGACTCCATTCTGGCACTGTCGCCAACTGAAGCCCTGCTTGACACCTCCAGAAGCTGCCAGGGCCACCAATGGGAGTGGGCTCTGCAACCAACGCTGCCAGGCAGCTCTGCGTCCCCCCCAGGGCGTTGAAGACCCTAAGACGGAGCCAGCCCGGTGGGCTGGAAGGATGCTCCTCCCTGAGCAGGACCACTTCCAAACCGCTACTCCTCAGCCCTCGGTGTCCACTGCCCCTCATTAACGAGGTCCCGAGGCTCAGCCCCATCCCCCCGGTCCCGGCCCTCCCCCAGCACCTCTACCCATGGCTGTGTCCTCTGGCTATACTCCGCTTCGATGGCCCTGGGCTCGCCAATGCTCTCTAAATAATCTCTACCGCTGCACCCCTTTCTGCAACACCCACTGCCGCTCCACGCAGCTACCGCTCAGTCCTGTGGCCATGCTTGTGCTGCACCCTAACTTCCTAACACCCACCTGCCCTTCCCCGCCAGGGTTCCTGATGGGAGGAACAGTCGTGCCCGTTAAGCACTGACTGGCCGACCACCTCTTACCAGCCCCAACTTTCAGATGAGAAAAGACCCCCAGGAAATCGAACTCAGAGTCGTCCCCTTGCCACCCGCTAGATCCGCCGCGTTCGTGAGCTCCTGCAGGAGGAGGAGGCCTGGCACTCGCCGTTCACAGAGTGCGGCACACCCGTTCTTCGGGTTTTAGAAGTGTGAGTAGATTATGTCGCACCTCCACTGAAAACCTCTCAACAGCTCCCCAGCTCAGAATAAAACCCTAAATTCTCAGGATGACACGCAAGGTCCTGTAGGGACTCGCCTCATCCTTGAAGAGGCTTCTGTGCAGCGTCCCCTGGTCTGAGGTCTTTCCTGACTGCTGTGTCCAAAATGGCACCCCCTCGTCCCCTTCCTTCCTTCATCTGTTTTTGTCTAACAGTTACTGTCATGTTTCTTTACAGTCTCCTCCTCTCCGAAATGGCATCCAAATGTAAGTTCCATGAGCACAGAGCTGATGTCTATTTGGTTCACTACTTTTTCTCTGGTGCCTAAAACTCTAGGCCCTTGACATACGAACTCAATTGTTCATGAAGGCTCGTTATAACTCAAGTTGGTTGTAAGTCAAGCTTATTTCCCTATAAGAAATAATGGAACTATGCATAATGCATTCCAAACTTCCAAAGCCCCTATAGCTAACCTTTTCATAAAAAGGTCGGCCAGCCCAGGTTTGGGGTCCTCCAGGACCTGACACCTTTCCTGCTTCCTCGTATAATGTGCGTAATTTACCAGAAAAGTCAATAATTTTTCTAGTGTATTCCAGTCATAACTCAAGCTAGCTGTTCGTCTGTCAGGCCGGTCCGTAACTCGAGGGTCCACTTTACTCAAAAGTGCCCGTGTGGAGGGTGACCTCTGATCCTTTGACCTCTCCAACCTGTCCGTCTCCACCGGGGCCCCCTGTCTTCACTCCCACCATCATCGCACCTCCCCGCCAGCCAGCATCTTGAACTCCTTTGCCTTCCATCCAACCTGCCGGCCACCCTTCTCCTTGTGGGTGCCTGGCCATCAGGAAACCCATCCGCAAGCCCAAAGCCATCAACTCCAGTTTCTCAAAGCCAGCCTGGCTTTCCTGTTAGAAACCACTCCGTAGCCTTCCAGGGAGTCGCTGTTATCAGAGCCTCTCTTCAGCAGCCAGACACCAAAATGACAAATGTGCCTATCTGCCTCCTCCCACCTGTGCTCTCCTCCGCTTTTCCCAAGCAAAAAAGGGCGGCCTTCCTGTCCCTCTCGCCCCAAATCCTCACCCGGTTACAGGTCCCTCTTCACCTCGACCCGACCACGAACCCCACTGTGGCCACTTCCCTGCAGCCCGACGGTCCAGACCTCCCGGCGGCCTCACCCAGGAGTTCTCCGCCCGCCTCGCCAGACCCACGGCGTGCGCCCGCTGCGGGGTCTCCCGAGCTGAAAACGCTCGCGGGGGCTCCTGCGGCTAAGGTGGCAGCCCGCGCCCCACTGCCCTGGCTGGCTGCGCAGTCCTCGCCCCTGCAGCTTCCCCGACCCATGACAGGCTGGGACAGGTGCTCGCTGCAGCCTCGGCCCAGGCCAACACGGAGTCCCGACCGGCCGGACAGGGCGCCCCGGGGCGTTCTTCACCGGGAGAGCGCCGCCGCTGAGCGCCACCAGGAAACGCCAAGCTTCCGGCACAGCTGGCACTTGGCGCGGGCGCTTGGACGGGCCGCGGCCGCACCCGAGAGGCCGGGCCCAGGCGTCGCCGAGCGGCAAGGGCCACCGCAGCTAACGCTCAGCGGGGACTTGGCCAACAGACACTCGCTGCCAGGTCCGGGCTCCGCGGGCGACTCACCCCGTGCAGGTGGAAGCCCTCGGCGCCGCCGGCCGGCTGCTCGGTGCTGGCACCTAGGCCCATGGCTTCGGCTCTCGTCGTGGGCCCGCACCTCCGCGCAGAGCCCGCAGGCAGCGTTGACTCGCACTCTCGGCGCTCGACTACCAGCGCCTTGTCACGTGTACGCTCTGCTCCGCCCACTCGGGCAATGCCTCGCTTAGCAACCGGCCTGCAGCCGGGTTTCCAAGGACGCGCGCGCCTAGTACTTCCGGCCACGAGAGATGTGCCTGGGACCCTGACCCTGGACTCCGGCTCATCGCTGCCCCTGGAGACCTCGACTTGGCCGCGTGCGGCCCGAGATGAGCAGCAGTGATACTTCCCTCCTGGTGTGTGGCCCAGGCGCTGTCGGGCCTCTTCCCCTCCGACACTCTGGCCCCGGATGGCCACCACCCCACCCCCACCCCGCCATTGCTCACCGGCCACCTCTCTAGCTGCCCCTGTCTGTCCCCAGCACCTCCGGAGCCCGGCCGGAGCTTGCCTCCCTCTCCCTGAAGAGTGTCTTGCCTCTGGAACTTTCCGGGCATCCTGAGACCCAGATTAGTGCCCCCTCCCCTACCGGGTCCCGTACCCTGAGCTCCCGGAAACAAATCATCCCTTAGCTCCCTCTACCTCTTCCCCCCCTCCCCGCCTCTGCGTTTTCTGCGTCCCCCCACCTCAGTAGATGCTACCACTATTTGATCTCGTACCTCTGCCCCATACCCCTTTCCCAGTTCCATCAGTGAGAAGTGTCACCTAAATCATTCAAAGGCTCACCCAATTATGTACTAGCCCAGGGCCGCCACCCTCTCTCCCCTGAAGTTTGCAGCAGTCTGCTTTCTCTGCTTCAGCTCTCTTCATGAGCCCAGCCAGAGCGGTTTGTACAAAAACGTGCATCAGAACCCATCCCTCCCCTGCTTAAAACCATTCCAACTGCTTCCTCTCTATTACCTTAAGATGATGATTGAAGGCTTTCATATGGCCCACAAAGCCTTTACAATCCAACCACATCGCTCCCCAGCCCTACTATCCACAGTCTTAGGGGAAGTGAGACTTGGCTTTGGCGCTCTGCCCCTGTTACTGCATGACCTTTGTCAAGCCAGCGTCTGTGGCCTTCAGCTTCCTTAACTGTGAAAGATGCAGAGAAAATCATATGTAATAATTATGGGGCCGGGGATCTAGCTCAGTGATTCTGGCGCCTGTCTTGCAAGCGCAAGGACCCTGGTTGATCCCCGGTAACCACATACAATACTGGGCGTGGAGACTCACCCCAGCAGCAACCAGTACCACGTACCACAGTGCCGGGCGTGGTGGCTCACGCCTGTAATCCCAGCACTCGGGAGGCAGAGGCAGGAGGATTGCTGTGATGTGAGTTGGAGGCTGAGCTCAGGGCCAGCCTGAACTACAAAGCAAGACCCTGTCTCAAAAAACCTTAAAAAAATAATAATAATAATAATTAAAGCCTGGCCAGGGATTTAGCTCAAGTGGTACTCTGCCCACCTTGGAAGCACAAGGGCCCAAGTTTGATCCCCAGTACTAGAAAAAATAATAATTAAAACCTTTGATTAAAAAAAAACCCTTGATAACAGTTCCCAACAGGTGGTAAGCCCATAATAATTTGTACCTGTAACTATTGGTATTATTTTTATTACTGTTCTCACTCTTTCTCCTTATTGCTCTCCTAAAACAAAACCTGAACTGAATTCTATGTCACATTTTAACCAGAATCTGGTGGAAATTCCCAAACAAGGACGTCCCAGTTTATTCCTGGGGAAACTTCACGTTCCCATTCCCAGGGCTGCTACAGGACTGGATGGAACGTGCGTCCTCCCTCTTTCTCTTCCCTTTGCCCAGCTGGAGTGGGCTGGACAGGGAGGAGAGCAAGTCTCTTCCCATCCGGATGAGAACAGAGACAGGGCAGGACTTGGGATTTAACAGCTACCTTCCTCCACGCAGGCCGGGATCATTTACTACAGCCAGGAAAAGTACTTCCGCCATGTGCAGCGAGCCGCAGCTGCGGGCCTGGAGCGATTCAGCAATGACCCTGTATTGCAGTTCTTTAAAGCTTACGGGGTCCTCAGGGAAGGTAAGGATGTGGCACTGTTGGCATTGACCCCAGGCACTAGCGCAGCGCTGAGCGGCTCTGGCTGCACCTGGCTGGCTGCTTATATCTTAGTTACTTTCCACGGAAGCTGTTTTACTGACTGTCACAGATTAATCCACAGAAGCCAATGCGTGACTATTGAACTCACTGCAGGCTGCCGGCTGGCTGTGCAGGTAAAAGAGGAGGAGGTGGCAGGTGTAGTTGCAGGCAGGTGCCATGCAGGTGCAGGAAGAAGAGTGGCGTCTAAGCAGTGCTGACTCACCCACATCCAGTGCCAGTGTCAGGGGACATGAGGATAAGTGTCGCTCGTGGCTCCGGATCACCTAGCTGGGAGTGCCCTGCCTCAGGTCCTTACTTAGAACTGACCACCAACCCATGCCTAGCCTTACAGGCACCCCACAGGACCTTGAAGGCACGTTGCTCAGCCGTGAGACACCAGTCCCCGGCAGGCTGGACCACGGTGCTTGCAACCCTTTTTGCAGGGAGAGAAGCTAATCTCCAGGGGACTTGAGCCACAGGGTGCTTTTCAACCCAGTCAGTCTTCAGATGCTGGGTGAAAGCAAGTGGGGCAGGCTGCAGTCGGGGATCTGTGTGTCACCAGTGTCCTGCCCTCTGGGCCTGAAGCCTGAGAGCAGAACCCTGTGGACTCTGCAGACCGTGTCCAGGATGCCATCAGCGAGCTGGAGAACATCCGCGGTCACCCGGACCTGTCCCTGTGCTGCATCATGGCTCTGCTTTATGCTCACAGACACTGTGAGACCATCGGTGAGAACAGCTCCTCGGAGCCAGCCCTGGCCCAGCAGAAAGGAAGCTCACTCCAGAGATGCAACCCCAGAGGTTGCTGGTGGAGACCTATAAGGAGAGGCCTCGGAGGGGACCTGTGCCAAGGTCCAGTTAGTGGGAGCCAGCAGAGGGCGTGACAGTGCAAGGGCTTTTCCCTGTAGAGCCCAGGAATTGAGGAAGATCCTTCTTTCCTCTGCCAAGACCTTGTCAGAAAAAAAAATCAAGCCAATATAAATAATTTCGCCCCTAATCTCCACATCTCTAGAGTCAGGGAGAGGAGCCAAGAGAATATACAGCTGCCCTTTCCCCACCCAGCCCGAGTTGTGGGCCTGAGACCAAGGGTTCCCACCGGGTCTGTTTGCTCAGCACAGTGCTAGGCTCAGGGCAGAAAGGGCCCAGCAGAGCTGACCTGCATGCAGGCCCAGCAGCCCAGCAGCATTGCAGGGCAGGAGTCGCAGGCCTGGCCTGTAGCAGCTGCACAAGTGGAGGGCGGCCAGTGTCCAGAGCCGGTTCCCTGAGCCCGCAGTGCTGCTTGCAGAAGCAGGGGAACCTCTGTCTTAACGCAGCCTCTCCCTCCGCCCCTGGCTTTACAGATCGAGAAGCGATTCAAGAGCTGGAGAGCAGCCTGAAGGAAGTCCGCAAGCTGGCCAGCGAGACTGCCCTGTACTACGCAGGCCTCTTCCTCTGGCTCATAGACCGCCATGACAAGGCCAAGGAGTATGTTGACCACATGCTGAAGGCCTCCAGCAGCTTCCGAGAGGTACTGGCCACCTGTGTACCTGACCATCCTGGACAGTGGCTGAAGACAGCAGCCCTTAAGGGTATCATAGCCAGGTGGCCCATGACTCCCACAGAGGTTACAGGGAACACCACCCACGTTGTCTTGCAAGCCAGTGGCGTTTGTCCAGCACCCTTTCTCTAGGTTTTCAGAGGCCTGCATTATACTTAAAAAAAAAGAAAATCTTGAATTGATTGCTGACATTTAGAAATCAGAAAATATTTACCTAAACTTAAGTCCCCATCTCCTGCTTCTTTGAAGACCCGAATGAGCTGGTGCACACGGGGCCTCCCTCCCCGCGGTGACCTGCGCACTAGGCAGGAGGTGTCATACCCCAGGTGTCTGTGCTGACATGGGAGCCGATGCTCTAGGCCGTGCATTCTCGGCAGAGCGGGGACCACTTTTCAAGGATGTAAACACTGGTTCTTGGCAAAAGGAATGAGAAAATCTTCCTCTTTATGTAGAAAGCGCAGGTACACATGCCTACCTATAGCATGTCTGTGATATGAGGATGTCTTAGAGAAGAAAGGTTGTCTTAAAATCCCCGTAAGGGAGAGATGATGGAAAAAAAAAAAAAAACACTGAGTTAGGCTCCGGAGGGAAAGGTCGGGCAGGGGCTTCCAAGCGCCCATCTACTTCCCAGCCCTGGCCTCCCCTCTGCTCTGGGAGCTGGAACCAGCTAAGGGCCCAGGCTCAGCATGGCTGCTGCGAGCCCTGCTGAAGGGCGAGCCGGGCTCCCGTGCACAGCAGGCCCCGGGCTGGTGCCCGACCCCTGTAAAGTCAGCAGCCGCCCAGCTGTACTGTGGACTCGCAGCAGGCAGGAGGACCCGCCTGCAGCAGACTTCCTGCCAGGGCCACAGGGCTCATTTTCCTTTCCTTCCTCCCCAGGGCTATGTGCTCAAAGGCTGGGTGGAACTCACCTCGGAGAAGCCCCACATCATGAAGAAGTCCATCAAGTACCTGGAGCAAGGAATTCAGAGCAACAAAGATGTGCTGGGGCTGATGGGCAAGGTGGGCAGGGGGGCGGCTGGAGAGGGCGCCAGCGCCTCCGCCAGTAGATGAGGAGAGGTCCAGAGAGAGCCAGCAGGTGCCTGGGTCGCACAGCAGCCTGGCTCCGGGCGGCTGTCAGCTCTTCTCCTTCGACGGGTCTTCTCGGGGTTGCTTTCTGGGCCAGGTCCTTCCCGGGCTCACTCGGACTTTCCTTCTTTCCCTCCTTCTCGGCTTCCGTCACTGCCCCCTCCCACCGTCTTTTACTTTTCCCGTTTTACACTCTGTCTCCCCACCAGCCCAAGTCACTTTACGGCTGCAGAGAAGGGAGCGTACCTACATTGGATGCTGTTCTGCATTTTCTGATGTTAATTTAAGTTCAGCTGCTTTGCTTTTGGGAACCTCACTGACCCAGTGCTTGAGAGAAACAATTTTTCTGTTATCCTTTTCTATTGGTACAAACCATTAAAACAGAGGTGTGAGCACACCCCTCTAATGTCCATACGCTGGGAGGCTGAGGCAGGAGAGCCCCAAGCTCAGCCCAGCCTGGGCATTTAGTGACACCCAGTCTCAAAGTAACAAAAAGAACTGGGGGGCTGGGAATTTAGCTCAGTGGTTCTGCTGTCTGCCTGGCAAGTGCAAAGTCCTGAGTTCAGTACCCAGTAACCACATACCACAACGCCAGGTATAGCAACGTGCCTGTAATCCCAGCACTTGGGAGACAGAGGCAAGAAGATTGTTGTGGGCTACACAGTGAGCTTAGGGCCAGCTTGAACTACAAAATGGCCCCCTGTCTCAAAAATAAAGAGCTGAGGATGTAGCCTGGTGGCGAAGTCCTCCTACTGCCCACCTCAGTCCACAGAGAAGCCCCAGGAAGTCAGAGGATGAAGCAGGACAGTCCCGTGGTGCTAACCTTTCGGGAGTGGTGAACGGGCGGCAGACCCAGCTGTGCTGGGAGTGCACGGGGTCAGCTGGGCCTGCCGCAGAAGCAGTGGAGACCCGTGGCAGGAGCTTGTCAGGGAGCATCCTGGCGCGGCACCACGGACAGAGACTGTCACAGCAGAGACCACGGGGTAGGGGCGGTGGCCCTGCAGCCATCCCCTAGACCCTGGTGTGTGCTGTCCTGGAAGGGTGGCCAGGAAGGGCCGCTCCGTAACCCTGGACCATTGCCAAGGGCCACCCCACTGAGCTTCCACCGGCCCTGCAGGGTCAGGTATGGTGCCCCCTACTGGTGGAAGACAGTGCTGTCATGGGGTCTCAGGGTAATGCCCTCATAAGCAGATGTCGTCTTGAGCACCTACAGACAGGGTGTCATTTACCCTCCAGTCCTTGTTGTTGGAACCTATAGAGAGCTGCAGAGAACATGTTGTGTACGAATCTTTCTCCTTTAGAGCAGTGCTGTTGTTTTTATTTGGTTTTTTTGTTTGTTTGTTTTTTTGTTTGGTTGTTTTGTTTTGTTTTGTTTTTGAGACAGGGTCTCACTTTTGTCGTTCAGGCTGGCCCTGAGCTCAGCCTCCAACTCACATAACAGCAATCCTCCTGCCTCTGCCTCCCGAGTGCTGGGATGACAGGCGTGAGCCACCACGCCCGGCACTGTGGTATGTGGTACTGGTTGCTGCTGGGCATGAGTCTCCACGCCCAGTATAGGTATGTGGTTACCGGGAAATCAAACCCGGGTCCTTGCGCTTGCAAGACAGGCACCGGAACCACTGAGCTAAACCCCCAGCCCCAGCGATGCTGTTGTTTTTAGTGAGAAGAGAAGTCTAAGGGAGGCTTGCAGTCGGGCTGAGCTAAGCCAGCTAGCTTCTCCATCCATTCTCAAGCCTGTTAGTGGCCTTGCCCTCTGGGCCTCTGGCAAGCTTATGACTCCAGGGAGAGGCTGCTGGCTGGTGAGGACATCAGCAGCTGGGAACCTAGCCCAAGGGCCTCACCAGGAAGGACGATCCCCACAGCAGGGCCTGAGAACCTTCACTGGCTCAGAGTTGTAAACTAGGCCTCAGAGAGAGGCTTCTGGTGATGAAATCCAGAAAAGCAAAGTCATAAATGAATGGACAGTGCGTGGAATTGGAAAAGGCCAGCGTCCTCTTCTCATCTTTGAGGTGACCCTCATGTGGCCTTGACCTGTGCCAGGTCTGCTGAGGTGCCTGTGCTCAAGGTTCAAGGACCCCGGGAAGCCCCCTTCCTTGACCACCCAGGAACCCAGGACAGTTGACACCCAGGGGCTCCGAGGACCCGCTGCCTGCCACACAGATCTGACCACACCCCATGCAGACGCTGACCGAGGCTCCCCTTTCTGGCTCCCGGCAGGCGACCTACCTCATGATGCAGCAGAACTACTCGGGGGCCCTGGACGTGGTGAACCAGATCTCCACGGCCTCGGGCAGCTTCCTGCCAGCCTTGGTCCTGAAGATGCGGCTGTTCCTGGCTCAGCAGGACTGGGAACAGATGATGGAGACCGCACACAGGTGAGGAGACCATACACAGGCTCCCGCGCCAGCAGAGAAAATGGGACCGGTGGTGAGTGTCGCCGTGGAGGAGTGGGAAGAGAGACGGGGTCAGAAAGGGACGGGCCGGTGAAAGCAGACTCCTGGCCATCGTGCAAGAGGCCAGGGGGTGTGGTCTAGGATGAGGATGATTTCCACATCAAGAAGTGGACATACAGACACACTGTTCAGAAGAGACATGGATGAGCCAGGGCAGCGGACCATACCTGTGGTCCCCATCACTGTGGAGGCTGAAGCAGGGGACTGCAAGTTTGAAGCCAGCCTGGGCAACGGAATGCGACCTTGTCTCAAAATGAAGAAGCTTGAATATAGCTCAGTGATAGAACCCTACCCGGCCTATGGAAAGCCCTGGGTTTTCATCCCCAGAGCCACTAACACAAAACAGACTTTGAGACAAAAGGCCACTGCTGATGCTAAAGAGTTTTAATAGCAAGGTGCTTGAGCGATCCAGACAACAGAGAGGTCAGGACTTCCGGGGCTTGTGGGAACCCGACTAGGGAGACCCTGAAGCCCTGGGAATCCTGGGAAATGGAGACTGCGGGGTGGACCGGAAGGCCTTCTGATGACAGGCTTCCCTATATATCAGAAGGTTATCTCTTTAAATTCTAGCACACTGTTTTGATCACAGGTTCTAAAATGCCTGTGATCCTAATGTTCTTCCTAAAAAGCGTTATGGGCCAGGCCTCATTTCAATGAACTGTTCCTGAGTTATAATGTGATCTGTAACCCAGACCTGAAGAAAAGTTACAATGCACACAACACGCCCCCTCCCTGTGGAGGGCTGCTGATTCCACTCATGGTAATAGGGACAGCGATTGCAGAGGTCCTGGCAGCAGGCCGGAAGCAGTCCTGCCCCGCTGGCACTCAGTGCTGCATGGGCGGTGCACCCTCTCCCCCTTTACTGCCCTTGGCAACAGCTCACTCTGCAGTTGGCCCTGAGCCTGCAGCTCACCTAGAAGCACATGGGCTAAAGGCCAGACCAGGATATGCGTAGCTGCCGTGCTCCAGCCTGTGTGCCCACGTGCAGAGAGACAGCCTGGTGCCGGCCTCATGGAACCCTTCCCTGCTGGAGGTGGTCACAGAGTTCTCTCCTGGTTCTGTAAAACTGTGTAGGGTGGGGTGTGTGTGTGTGATTGTTGTTGTTGTCAGGACCTTGGCATTGAGCTACATTCCCAGCCCTTTTAAATTTTTTTATTTTGAAACAGGATCTCACTGAGTCACTAATTTGCCTAGGCCGGGCTCAAACTTGCAGTCCTCTTGCTTCAGCCTCCCAGAGGGCTGCAATTACAGATGTGTACACCCAGCTAACTGCCCCCTCCCCATGACACACACATCACTTAGATCCTGTTGGCCAGAAATGGCCATCCAGTCCCAGCTGCACTGCAGGAGGAGCTGGGAAGGTCATCTGTGTGCAGGTGCCGGGCCCCTGACTAATCTGGGAGCTCTAGTATCAGAAGAGTGGAGAACGGGAGACAGACGGAAGTGGCCAGTGCCCTATCCTAGACTTGCCTACCAGTATTCACATGGCTCCTCTTCCTGTTTCAGAATCCTTGAAAAAGATGAAAGCAATATTGACGCCTTTCAGATACTAGCTGTGCATGAACTTGCGAGAGAAGGAAACATGAATGCAGTAAGTTGTTTTGAGACTTAGAAGCTGAGCCCCCCCAGGCCCACCCCCTGCCCCTCGCCCCAAGGCCTTGGACGTGGGCCTTGGGCTCAGTTTCCCTTCCCCAGTTCTGTGTGGCCCTTTGGGCAGCTTCTGGGGGCAGGGCTGCCAGTGGCTCCGCCCCCTGCTCCCTGCAGGAGCCTGTGCAGATGTGCGCAGCTGGGCCAGCTTCAGCCCTCACCTAGAACACAGATTTCACTCCCCAGGGCTGTGAGGGTGTCAGAAGGACTGAGGAGGATGAGGAACAGGACAGTTCGGGCTGCTGTCAACACACCGCAGTATTCCCATCGGTGTTCACTGCTAGTAGAAGTCATGGTAGTGTTTCAGAACGGAGACTGCACCATCTCTTTTTGGAGACGGGGTCTTGCTTTGCAGGCCGGGCCTGACCTTGCCATGAGACCCAGGCTGGCCCTGAACCCACTGTCCCCATCCCTCATTCTCCCGAATGCCAGGATTATAGGCCCCTGCCATCATGCCCCACTGCAGGAAATACCTCTCTTTTAGGGGATGACTGGACGTATTCAGCCAATGGCCAGGTTGACCTGGCCCCAACTTGTTCCTAAACCTTACAGTTTTTCAAAGAAAACTAAAATAGCTTTCAAATGCAGTTAAAAAAAAAAAAAAACCTCAAATTCTTAATAAAATGTTAGTACTCAGACAGGTTCTTCTTTTCAAAAAGAGCGTGCTTTTGCCTGAGTATTGACTTTTTAAGAAAGAGAATACATTGCCTTGCGGAGCGTGTGGCAAAGACAGAGCCTCGACGGGTCCTGGTGGGAGAGAAGCGTCCGGTTGCTTCTGCACAGCGCTCTGGGATTGTGAGGCTTGTGGTGGAGAATGAGGTGGAGGCCAGCGTATTCGGGAGGAGGAGAGAACAGGCCTGTCCTCAGCTCCCAGACGAGGATTTCCGGGGCCTGGGTTGAGGCGTACTCGAGCTGACCCCACCTTCCCTGGCACACCTTGCGGCCTGTTCCTCGCATCAGCCCCATTGCCCAGCTCCGGCTTGGACTCTCTCTCTTTCTGAGCAAAGCAGACCACACCGTCTGGACTCCTCCCTCAACACGTCTTTGGAGCTAGAACTCAGGACTTCAGGGTCCTGGGTAGGGACCTGGGCAGAGGGGTCCGTGGAAAGAACCTGAGCTTGGAGTCCATCAGTGCCCCGTCTGGTCGGGTGACTTCGGACCAGTTATCTGCTGTCCTAGAAAGTTTGGACAGCG